>PVIU01009409.1:0-76555 GCA_004026605.1 Ondatra zibethicus
TCAACATTCTCTCGGGAATAGATTGGTGTTACCAGGAGTGAGTGTGTCTCATTGTCGCGAAACTACGAAACTCTAGATTATATTAAAGGCCATTTTCTACAGCTCCTTGAAGAGGTTGAAGATTATCTATCTATACTGAATATAATCTCTATGTATCTAAAGAACCTGATTAGTCTAATCATAAATATAACAAACATAGCTGACTACTGATCTATAATTCTCAATACCTATCTAACTTAAAGACTAAGATAATAAACAACTGTGCAATAAATGAGGACGATGACTTTCAAATATAGACAATGCATAAGTATCTTAATCGGAGGTAGTAATGTACATTGCGGTATGGTAAATATATATATCAATACATAGCCAATGTTTTAAACAGAGGTAGAAGCATACATGCATACAATATTTAATATAATTTAACTTTTATCAATATACAGAAATCTATACCAATATAATTGTCTAAAAACAATAACTCATAAATATAATATTTTATCCCATCATCCAAATATCCCTTTTTTTTTAATCTATAAAATTCCTCCCCCATCCCTCAACCATATACCAGTTGTAATCAACCCCTAATTGATGTCCCTAAGCTTGAGGGCAAACTTTGCTGGGAGAGGGGACGTCGTCCTCTAAAGTTACTTCCAGCTGCCACGGGGACGATGTTCTTTTTAGGGGATTCTGTTAAAATAAATGATGGTTAAATTACCAGATTAATATTTGGCCTGGTAAAATTGCAAACAGTCTCTGAGTATTTCATGGAGGTCTGGCCAGAATGTCGTAAAAGAAGTGCACCATGTAAGCTAACCAAATTGGAACCATCCTGTGCAGTTGGTATCCAAACAGGTCTCGTAGTAGCGCTATCAGCATCATGATGTCATAGTAACCAGGTAGAGTTGTTGTCGGGCCCCCTCTTCTTCCTGGAAACTTCAAAGATTACAGCAGGAAAATTTATTGTTTATTATGGAAAACTGAAGCATTATTTATGTGAACATACATACATATTCAATGAAAGGCATGATAAAGACAGAA
This sequence comes from Ondatra zibethicus, assembly GCA_004026605.1. Taxonomy (NCBI): domain Eukaryota; kingdom Metazoa; phylum Chordata; class Mammalia; order Rodentia; family Cricetidae; genus Ondatra; species Ondatra zibethicus. Next base: position 1,039 of record PVIU01009409.1, read on the forward strand.
ATAGATATGAAGAAAGCAAAAAATCACACACTAGTGACTTAACAACACACCTTAAGGAACAAAACAAAAAAAAGCAGACTCACTCAGGAAAAGTAGATGTGAGGAAACAATCAAATTGAAGACTGAAATCAATAAAATAGAAATGAAGAAAACAATACAAAGAACCAATGAGACAAAGAGTTGGTTCTATATCAACAAGATAGATAAACCTTTATCCAAACTAACCAAAAGGCAGAGAAAGAATACCCAAATTAACAAAATCAGAAATGAAAAGGGGGAAATAAAAACACACACTGAGGAAATCCAGAGAATAATTAGGCCATACTTAAAAAACCTGTACTCTACAAAATTGGAAAATTTAAAGGAAATAGACAATTTTCTGGATAGGTATCACATACCAAAATTAAATCAAGACCAGACAAACAATTTAAATAGGCCTCTAACCACCAAGAAAATAGAAGCAGTCATCAAAAAGTCTCTCCCACTCCACCCCCCAAAAAAGCCCAGGACCAGACGTTTTCAGTGCAGAATTTCAAAGAACAGCTAATAGCAATACTCAAATTGTTCCACACAATAGAAACAGAAGGAACATTGTCTTTTTACAAGATTACAGTTACTCTGATACCTAAGTCAAAGACCCAACTAAAAGAGAATTGCAGAACAATCTGCAATGAACATTGATGCAAAGTACTCAATAAAATATTGACAAACCAAATCCAAGAACACATCAGAAAAATCATCCATCATGATCAAGTAGGCTTCATCCCAGAGATGCAGGGATGGTTCAACATACAAAAACCTGTCAATGTAATCTACTATATAAACAAACTGAAAGAACAAAACCATATGATCAACTCATTAGATACTGAAAAGCCTTCAACAAAATTCAACACCCCTTCATGATAAAGGTCTTGGAGAGATCAGGAATACAAGGAACATACCTAAACATAATAAAGACAATATACAGCAAGCCAAAAACCAACATCAAACTAAATGGAGTAAAACTTAAGTGATTCCACTAAACTTAGGAACAAGACAAGGCTATCCACTCTCTCCATATCTATTCAATATAGTACTCAAAGTTCTAGCTAGAACATTAAGACAACAAAAGGAGATCAAGGGGACACAAATTGGAAAGGAAGAAGTCAAACTTTCACTATTTGCAGATGATATGATAGTATACATGAGTGAACTCAAATATTCTATCAGGGAACTCCTGCAGCTGATAAACAACTTCAGTAATGTGGCAGGATCCAAAATTAACTCAAAAAATTCAGCCCTCCTATATACAGATGATAAATGGGCTGAGAAATAAATGAGAGAAACATCACCCTTCACAATAGCCACAAATATAAAACATCTTGGGGCCACTCTAACCAAACAAGTAAAAGACCTGTATGACAAGAACTTTAAGTCTTTGAAGAAAGAAACTGAAGAAGATATGATAAAATGGAAAGATCTCCCATGCACTTGGATAGGTAGGATCAACATAGTAAAAATGGCAATCTCACAAAAAGCAATCTACAGATTCAGTACAATCCCCATCAAAATCCCAGCAAAATTCTTCACAGAACTTGAAAGAACAATACTCAACTTCATTATGGAAAAACAAAAAACCCAGGATAACCAAAACAATCCTGTACAATAAAGGAACTTCTGGAGGCATCACCATCCCTGACTTCAAGCTCTAGTAATTACTATAATTACTAGAGCTATAATTACTATAGAGCTATAGTAATGAAAACATTTTGATATTGGCACAAAAACAGACAAGTGGACCAATGAAATCAAATCAAAGACCCTGATATTAATCCACACACCTATAAACACCTGATTTTTGGCAAAGAAGCCAAAATTATACAATGGAAAAAGGAAAGCATCTTCAACAAATGGTGCTGGCATAAAAGTATGTTGACATGTAGAAGAATGCAAATAGATCCATATCTATCACCATGCACAAAACTCAAGTTCAAATGGATCAAAGACCTCAACATAAATCCAGCCAACTGAACCTCATAGAAGAGTAAGTGGGAAGTAGCCTTGAACACATTGGCACAGGAGACCAGTTCCTAAATATAACACCAGTAGCATGGACACTGATATCAACAATTAATAAATGGGACCTCCAGAAACTGAGAAGCTTCTGTAAGGCAAAGGAAATTGTCAATAAAACAAAAGAGCAGCCTATAGATGATGTTGGAGGTCCTTCTGTCTATGTGTTGCTTTCATTGGTTAATAAATAAAGAAACTGCCTTGGCCTATTGATAGGACAGAACTTAGGTAGGCAGGGAGATGGAACTGAATTCTGGGAGGAAGAAGGCACAGTCAGAGAGATGCCATGGACCCACAGCCAGAGGTAGATGTGCTGAAACTTTGCTGGTAGACCACAACCTTATGGTGATATACAGATTAATAGAAATGGGTTAAATTAAGATGTAGGCATTAGCCAACAAGAAGTTAGAACTAATGGACCAAGCAGTGTTTTAATTAATACAGTTTCTGTGTGATTATTTTGAGGCTAAACTAGCAGAGTGGCCAGAAACTGGGCAGCGGGAACCAAACAAGTGGGCCCTCTTCCTACATATAGAATGGGAAAAAAATCTCACAACTCCACATCTGACAGAGGGCTGATCTCCAAAATATATAAAGAATTCAAGAAAATAGACATCAAAAGAACAAATAATCTCATTAAAAACAGGATACAGATCTAAAGAGAGAATTTTCAACAGAAGAATCACAAACGGCCAAAAGACACTTAAGGAAATGATCAACATCATTTGCATCAGGAAAATGCAAATCAAAACAACTCTGGGATACCATCTTACACCTGTCAGAATGCCTAAGATCAAAAATACTAATGACAGTTTATGCTGGAGAGGATGTGGAGTAAGGGGAACACTCCTCCATCATTGGTGGGAGTGCAAACTTCTACAACCACTTTGGAAATCAGTATGGTGTAGTAAGAGGAGCAGGCTTGCTTTTTGTCCTGGCCACCTGGCTCCCGGCCACCAGGCTAGCTTAACCCCAGAAATAACTACACAGAAATTGTATTAATTAAATTACTCCCTGGCCCATTATATCTTGCCTCTTCTTGGCCAACTCTCACATCTTGATCTAACCCATTTCTACCAATCTGTGTTCATCTCGAGGTCGTGGCTTACTGGGAAAGATCCTAACCAGCGTCAGTCTCAGACAGGAGTTTCATGGCATCTGCCACACTGCCCTTCTTCCCAGCATTCTGTTCTGTCTACTCCACCTACCTGATTTCTGCCCTATCAAAAGGCCAAGGCAGTTTCTTTATTCACCAATGAAAGCAACACAAATACAGAAGGACCTCCTACACCAGTATGGTGGTTTCTCAGAAAACTGGGAATCAATCTACCACAAGACCAAGCAATATAACTCTTGGGCTGCCACACCCAAAGCAGTGTTGCCTATGTGACAACGATGCCTCTGGCTCAGGGGAAACAGGCTGGGGGGTTCGTGCCATTCACAGATAGGCCTCCGGCAGTTCCTTGGCATTCAGTTCAGGTCATGAACTTGAATGGAGGATCATGTTCTCACCGCTGTCATAGATGGTTAGCTGCCTCTACTATTCTTTCCTGTTTCCTGATAATGTTCTTTGTTGTACTTGGCCAAACGCATATTCTTACCAGAGAACCCCTTGATGTTCCTGGGAATGATAATTCTAATAATGATACTAAAACAGTGCTAGAGATGGCACCAGTGGTTCAAGCCCTTGTGCAAATTCTGGACAAAAAGCAAAAAAAAGATCAGTGAGGGGGTATTATGGATGAGTTACAGCAGCGGGAACTTTTCCTAGAAAAGAATAAAGAAACCAGGAAAAAATCCCTTGCAAGATTGCCTCCCCTGATGCTTAATCAATAGGGAAGAAAGAATAAATACATTAAATCAACTTAAGAATGCCTCTGCTAGATGGGACAAAGACTTTGGTTGTTCTCCAGATTATAGGTATAATAAATTTCTTGAAGCAACAGGACATCATGGTCTGGGTTAAAGAATAGCTCAGGCTTGCAGCCAACAGAAGGAGGGAGTTGATATCAACAATAACAGCGATAGAGGTAATTCTTAAAAAGCAGATGGTGTGACCACAATCATAGCAACGAATATGTTAGTTTCTCTTTTGCCTGAAGCTGTTTCCCTTTGATTCATGTATATAAACCCTGGACTGTAAAAGTAAAATTGCAGCAGATTCAAAATGTAATCGTGTGTTTGTCTGTCTGTCATCGCCAACCTCGTGCCTTCCTGAGTACCAAGACCCTGCTTCTCCCATGGTCTGAGTGGCTCCCCTGAGCCAGTCCGTGGCATTAGGCATATACCCAAAAGATGCACACTCATACCACAAGGACATGTGCTCAACTATGTTCATAGCAGCATTATTCATAATAGCCAGAACCTGGAAACAACCTAGATGCCCCTCAACTGAAGAATGGATAAAGAAAATGTAGTACATTTACACAACAGAGTATTACTAAGCAGTAAAAAAACAATGACATCTTGAAATTTGCAGCCAAATGGATGAAACTAGAAAAAAACATCTTGGGTAAGGTAACCCAGACCCAAAGAGACAAACACAGTATGTACTTACTCATAAGTGGATATTAGACATAAAGCAAAGGATAACCAGCATATAGTCCACAACCCCAGAGAAACCAGGAAGCAAGGAGGACCCTAAGAGAGACATGCATGATCCCCCTGGGAAGGGTAAATAGACAAGATTTCCTGAGTAAAATAGGATTGGGGTGAGGGAGGCGGGTGTAAGTTGAGTTGGGAGAGAAGGGAAGAGGGGAGAACTTGAGGGATTGGGAAGGTTGACTTGGGAAAGAACAGAGAAGGAGAGCAAGGAAAGAGATAGCTGGATAGAAGGAGCCATTATGGAGTTAGTGAGAATCCTTGCACTAGGGAAATTCCCAGGAATCCACAAGGATGATCCCAGCTAAGAATCTAAGCAATAGTGCACTTTAACTGCACTTCCCCTATAGTCAGATTGATGACTATCTTAAATGTCATCATAGAACCTTCATCCAGTAACTAAAGGAAGCAGATGCAGAGATCCACAGCTAAGAACTGGGCCAAAGTCATGGAGTCCAGTCATAGAGATGAAGGAGGAAAGTGGTCAAGACCACAATGGGAAAGCCCACAGAAACAGCTGGTCTGAGCTAGTGGGAGTTCACTGACTCTTGACTGGGGAACCTGCATAGTACCGAAATAGGTCCTCTGAATGTGGGTGACAGTTGTGTGGCTTGGGCAGTTTGTGGGACCACTGGCTGTGGAACCAATATTTATCCCTAGTGTATGAACTGGCTTTTTGGAGCCCATTCTCTATGGAGGGACATTTTGCTCAGCCTAGATACAGGGAGGAGGGCTGTGGTCCTGCCTCAAGTGGTGTGACAGACTTCATTGACTCCCCATGGGAGGCTTCACCCTCTCTGAGGAATGGATGAGGAGTGGGGTGGGGGGAAGATGGTAGGAGCAGGAGGAGGGGAGAAAGAGGGAACTGGGATTGGTATGAAAAATAATAAAAGATTGTTTTAAAAAATAAAATTAATTAATTAAAAACAAAGTAAAGGGGAAACACTAGAAATTTTTTAAAAATAAATTAAAGTTAAAGTAGAAGATTTTAACAACTTCCCTCTCTAATAGGTCAAAGAGAGAGGGGATTATTCAGACAAGAGAAGGCTAAATGACACAGTTACACACCCAGACACATGCAGGATCACTCACCAACTGCACAGCTAGCAAACAGGCCACACATGCTGTCCTATCCTATACCCTATACCATGCTCTTTACCACAGTGTTATTGAATTACAAATTAATAATGAAAAGTATGTATCTATCTTTCAAAAAATTAATAGCCCAAGTTGGAAAACTAAAAAGTAACCAATAATTATAAGATAAAAATCATGAAGTATGAAATTTAAAAGTAACAGCAAGGAAAATGCACCATATAAAAACCTGTGGAGATGTGCTAAGATGCTATGTAATAATTAAATATTTTGCCTTAAAGCACCAGCAATTTAATTCAAAGGGCTAAGAAGAAGCTGAGGGACTCAGTTTAAAAAATCCAAAGGTATAAATATTTCTGAAAGTCCATAAGCTTGGAAGTCAGTACACACAAGCACAAACAAGAAAAAAAAATAATCATTTGCAGCTTTTTAAAAAAAATAGCAAAACACTGCAAACAACTTCAACATGTACCATTAAGAAATAAGCACAGTTAATGTGGGCATATTGGTGTCATGGAACTAAATGTGGCCATTTCAAGGACTAAACTGAAAACCTGGAGAATGTTAGGGAAATTCCTTAAGAATGAGGGTACAGACCACATTATAAAATAAAGGCTACAGTAGAACACCATTGATAGAGCACTTCAACACTAATTAATTCTGCTTACCTTCATGACTAAATAGAAACTTCTCAGGATCAGAAAGTATAGCTGAGAAAGAGATGGAGGTGAGAGCGACCCACACTACACGCGGAGAGAGGGACCCTCAGAGGGTCCCAAGAAAAGTGTTGAGATTTGTTAAATAGGGCTCTGTTTAGATGTTTTGCTTAGTATTTTCTGTATGCCAGAGATATTTTATAAGTAGCAAGAATATTTTATAGAGTAGAATATCTTGTTTGAACTGCTTGTCTGCCATATACCACCTTCTTGGAATGTTTGGCCCTTGCACTCTGAGTCCTCCTTCCTCAGACTGCCTGGGATTGCAGATGAGTCAGCGACTGGCTTTCATTGGCTGGCATCCATCTGAAATGTATGAATGGACTGGCGGAGGGGCTCAGAGGTAGAGCACTTGCCTCTTCCATAATTGAACACAGGTTCCAGTCACCAGCAGAACAAAGTAAACATAATAAAATAAGATAAAGTCATCAGCTCGCTATGTACCGGAAGTTGCTAACCTGTCCTGCTCTGCTCAAGGTACAGTGTGGCACAAAGAGTGCGGCCAGCCTGACAATGGCTGTGGGGAAAGATCAGAGCCTTCGGCTTTTAATTCTACCAACAGCTCAGGCTGAATCAATGAAATACAGGTTCCATTGTTACAGCTCCTGCCCAAGAGGGCCTCTGCTAATACAGAGAAGCAGGCAGAGGCTGTGGGGCTGAGGGTCTGCCTCTTCAATGATCTTGTAGCAAAGTTCAACCATGTGGTTCTCATCAAAGACCTCAGCAGGGTGTTTTGCATTGTAATCTAAAGAGACGAGCCTAGATTAAATGCAGGCTCCACACACAGACTGTTCAGGAAGCAATAGATATATTTCGATTGTATAACACATGTAGTCATTTCTGGTACATAAATTGGACTTTTACAAGCCTGTATGGAATCTATAAAGAACCTAGCCCTCTTCCTGGCAAGTCTTTGTATGAAAGTTAACATTTACCCATTCTGTTGTATGAACCGACTGTTGTGATGTCTGGTGGCCTATAGGATGTCTTGGAGGTACTCAGGTCAAGACCCATCAGACAATCTATCTGAGCCTAGGAAACCCCACCTTCGCTGCCAGAGACCACCTACTGCCTTGCCTAAGCAACCCAAAAACAGTGGGACAGGGACGCATGCTTTTTTGCATGGCAAATAGACTTTTCAGACTGACTGTGTTGTAGATCTTGAAAGAGGCTCATGGACCTGGATTAGCTTCATGAGCCAAAGTAACCTCAGGGGCAGAAGGATCCTACTCAGAGAGGAACACTGATGACAGAAGAGGAGAGAGGGGTGGAGGCGGTGAGGTCATCTGAAGCTTTGAAGGCAGAGTCCTCCAATTCAGTAAGGAAACAGTCTCTCCTAAAGGCTCCAGGAGTGCAATGCCTGGCCTCTAGAACTGTGTTGTTTTAGGCTGCCAAGTTTATAACAGTTTGTTACAACAACAGAAAGCTGATAATTGTTGGGGACTGCAGACCCTCAGACCCTGAATTTTCTATGACCCCTGCCTGCTGGAGTAAACAACTTGTTTTCCTGTGCTTGCAGCTGCTGTGAGCATGAGACCCTCATGAGTTTCTGAGAACAGGGGAGTGGTTTCTGCTGGGCTTGCAGCTGAAAGATCCTGAGAGCTAGGACATGGCCATTAGTCAAGGAGAGCACTATATAAGCTGTCCTGGAACACAAGAAAATTGACATTCTTGTTTCAAGAGCGACTCATGTCTCTGTGTGTTTTTTAATCCCCAGACCCTTGCCCCATCGCAGCTCTAGGTGGTGCAGGTGCCACAGGTAATGACTTCCACAGTGAAAGTTCCCCCGTGTCCTGCAGTTCTCAGTATCCTTGTCCCCCCTCTCATGGGCCAAGTCCTCAAAATTTCAGTGGCTAGCAACTAGAGGGCTTCTAGTTGAAATCTTGTCAGGTTTTGCTATACTGAATGCACAGCACTCTAAACTAATTTTGAGACCTGATGTGAAAGTCTCTGGGGCTACAGAGGGAGATGATGTCACATTAGATGAAAGCAGAGGAAAAACAGAAGCCCTGCATCCACAAGACAAGGTTACCCAACCCATGAAAGACAGCCACCTTCCCTCTCCCCTTCACTTCTGCCTGATATCTGCCTTCCTGTCTCCTTCCACCATCCATGTTTTCCTTTTTCCACTCCTCCCTCCTCCACCTCTGTCTTTTAAGACAGGGTCTCCTGTGTCTCAGGCTGGCCTCCAGCTTATCTTGTACCCAGAATGGCCTTGAACCCTTGTTCCTTCTGCCTCCACCTTTCAAGTGCTGGATCATAGGTGTGAGCCACCATGCTGGGCACCTTTCTTGTCTTTCCTGAATTTCCTTGGGACTTACATTCTCTTCAGAAAATCCAATCATCTTGAACTAGCTGAAAGAATTCACCCTTCATGCAAAAGTTCAGACATCCATATAAAACACAGCCGAGATCCACTGGGTATCTGAGGAAAACCATTGCAGGAAAGAACATTCAGGGGAACAGCTTGCAAAGGAAACTAATGTGACTTGGTTGATGCCTAGGATAACCTTGGAGACAGGAGATGAGGGCACATCATGTCAAGTCCATAAATTTCTATATGTGAGTGATCAGAAGGAAAGGAATGAAGGCTAAAGCAGCAACCAGGAAGTGTAACTGGAGTGATTCTCCAGAGTTTAAAACATTCCAGAATGAAAATAGAGAAATCAGATACAAGTCTGCACCAAAAGCCAGAAATTGTTGAGGAAAGGCAGGGGTAGATGCATTTTATTGGCATTTTTGATGATGATCAAGTAATTCAAGTATCAAAGAGGAAATGAAAAAAGAAAGAAAAGGAAGGAGACATGGAGGGAGGAAAAAAGGAGGGAAAGTAAAGGAGTGAGAAGAGATTGAGAGCAAGAAGAGCGAAGCATAAAGTTGATGGAGTAGATCACCTACTGTCTTGAAGGTTTCTATTGCTGCAAGGAAAACCACAACCAAAGCAAGCTGGGGAGGAAGGGGTTCATTTGGCTTACACTTGCACATCATACTGCATCACTGAAGGAAGGCAGGACAGAAACTCAAACAGGGCAGGAACCTAAAGGCAGAAGTTGATGTAGAGGCCATGAAGGAATGCTGCTTCCTATCTTGCTCAGCCTGCTTATAGAACCTAGTTCCACCAGCCCAGGGGTGGCACCACTCACAGTAGACTGAGCCCTCCCTTATCAATCACTAATTAAGAAACTACCTTACAGCCAGATCTTAGGGAGGCATTTTCTTAGCTGAGGGTCCTTCCTTCCAGATAACTCTAACTTCTATCAAGTTGACATAAAACTAGCTAGAACAAGTACAAACATGAAAGTAGACTAACAGGTGCCTATGCACCAGTGTCTTCTCTAAAAACAAAAAGGAGTAGGCTGGAGAAATGGCTTCAGTAGTTAAGAGCACAGCCTGCTTTTCTGCAGAACCCAGGTTCAATTCCCATTATGAAGATGGAATTGAACTGCCAAGTCCCAACATGGCAGCTCATAGCCATCTGTAACTCCAGTCGTGGGGGATCTTGGCCTCCAGAGGCAGCAGGCATGCATATGGAACACAGGCAGACATGTAGACAAAACACCCATATGCATAAAAACATTTTTAAAAAAATAAGTCAAATAGAGAATCATACCATTATGTACATTTTAATTCTCTAAACATATTTTATTTATTGCGTGTGGATATATGGGTATGTGTAAGTCATGGCATGCATGTGAAACATAGAAGACAACTTGCAGGAATAGGTTTTCCCCTTCCACCATGTGTATTCAGGGAATTGAACTCAGGTAGTTTCTCAGAAGGTTCAAGTCATTAGCTAGGTATGTAACAGACACAGGTTTTCAATGTTAATGCAAATACAAGCTTATCAGTTTCAAGATGTATAACTTCTAAAACCCAAAAGTATTTTAAAAGGACGAGAAACATGTGGAAGGAAAAAGAGATAAAAGGAAAAAATGAAAACACTTCATAGATGGACAAGAAAGTGCAGTTAGTAGAGCAATGGCACCATACTACACAGTCAGCTGCTGCAATAATGATAAATGGGTTAAACCCAGAAAATAAAAGACAGATTCTTAGACGGAGCTAAACAGAAACAGAAATGAAATTCATTTCTATGTGGTTACAGAATCTATAAATCAGAATGACACAAGAGCTGAAAGCGGTAAAGTGGAACTGATAAACTTGAGAGATGTTAGCGTTCGGAGACTATTAATGTCATGCACGATATAATTAAAGCAGTGAATATGTTCTTGGAAAAATACAAAAGAAGTGCTTTCTTTATAGTAGGGAGAGACACTCTCCAAATCGCAGTGAACTGTAAAACTGTCATTCCATAAAATGAAATTAACAAAAGGAGAAATCATAAACTCAGGCTAGAACACTAAAAACCCTGATGTGATGGGCAGGGTATGATGAGTGGGGGGCAGAGAAAAACCGCTGCTAACCATTCCCCACTAAGGTTACTCTGGGCAGTAGGAATGCATAGAATATAGTTTTTAAAAATATTTTGTCCCTTTCAGCAATGTGGCAGGATACAAGATTAACTCAAAAAAATCAATAGCCTTCCTGTACACAGATGATAAAAGGGCTGGGGAAGAAATCAGAGAAACAACAACCTTCACAATAGCCACAAATAGCATAAAATATCTTGGAGTAACTCAAATCAAACAAGTGGAAGACTTGTATGACAAGAACTTTCAATCTTTGACGAAAGAAATTGAAGAAGACAACAGAAAGTGGAAAGATCTCCCATGCTCTTAGGTAGGTAGACTTAACATAGTAAAAATGGCAATCTTACCAAAAGCAATCTACAGATTCAATGCAATACTCATCAAAATCCCAGCAAAATTATTCACAGACCACAAAAGAACAGTACTCAACTTTATATGGAAAAGCAAAAATCCCAGGATATCCAAAACAATCCTGTACAATAAAAGAACTTCTGGAGGCATCACAATCCCTGACTTCAAACTATACTACAGAGCTACAATACTGAAAACAGCCTGGTATTGGCTTAAGAACAGACAGGAGGACCAATGGAACCAAATAGAAGACCTGGATATTAATCCACATACTTTTGAACACCTGATTTTTGACAAAGAAGCAAAAAATATCAAATGGAAAAAAGAAAGCAAGTGGTGCTGGCATAACTGGATATCAACATGTAGAAGAATGAAAACAGACCCATATCTATCACCATGCACAAAACTCAAGTCCAAATGGATCAAAGACCTCAACATAAAGACAGCTACACTGAACCTTATAGAAGAGAAAGTGGGAAATACACTCGAATGCATTGGTACAGGAGACTATTTCCTAAATATGACCCCAGCAGCACAGACACTGAGACAAACAATTAATAAATGTGACCTCCTGAAACTGAAAAGCTTCTGTAAAGCAAAGGATATGGTCAACAAGACAAAACGACAGCCTACAGAATGGGAAAAGATCTTCACTAACCCCACATCAGACACAGATCTGATCTCCAAAATATACAAAGAACTCAAGAAATTGATCATCAAAAGAACACATAATCCAATAAAAAATGGAGCACAGACCTAAACAGATGACTCTCAACAAAGGAATCTAAAATGGCTGAAAGACACTTAAGGAAATGTTCAACATCCTTAGTCATCAGAGAAATGCAAATCAAAACAACTCTGAGATTCCATCTTACACCTGTAAGAATGGCCAAGATCTAAAACACTGATGACAACTTATGCTTCAGAGGCTGTGGAGAAAAGGGAACACTTCTGCATTGCTGGTGGGAATGCAAGCTGGTACAAACCCCTTTGGATGTCAGTGTGGTGATTTCTCAGAAAATTAAGAAACAACCTTCCTCAAGACCCAGTAATACCACTTTTGGGTATATATCCAAAGGATGCTCAATCGTGCCACAAGGACATGTGCTCAGCTATGTTCATAGCAGCTTTGTTTGTCATAGCCAGAACCTGGAAACAACCTAAATGCCCCTCGATTGAAGAATGGATAAGAAAAATGTGGTACATTTACACAGTGGAGTACTACACAGCAGAAAAAATAACGATATCTTGAATTTTGCAGGAAAATGGATGGGGCTATAAAACATCATTTTGAGTGAGATAACCCAGAGAAAGAAAGACAATTATCACATGTACTCACTCATAAGTGGTTTTTAAACATAAAGCAAAGAAAAGCAGCCTCAGAGAACTTAGACAACAATGAGGACCCTAAGAGAGACATACATAGATCTAATCTAAATGGGAAGTATAAAAAGACAAGATCTCCTGAGTAAATTGGGAGCATGGGGACCTTAGGGGAGGGTTGGAGGGGACGGGAAAGGCAAGGAGAAGAGCAGAGAAAAATGTAGAGCTCTATTAAAATCAATAAAAAAAACTCCATGAGGGAAAAACATTTTGTTCAGTGTGTGTGTGTGTGTGTGTGTGTGTGTGTGTGTGTGTGGTGTTTGCTTAAGGAAGCCATAACAGAACATCAAATCCCCTGGAGCTGGAATTATAGATGGTTGTGAGCCTCCTGATGTCAGTGCTGGAAACCAAATCCTGTCCTCTGCAACACCAGCAAACACATGTAACAACTCAGCCATTTCTCCATCCCAGGATGTAGGTTTTTTTTTTTTTTTGAGTTAAAATGTGTGGGGATGAATATACAGATCCTACCTGAACAATTTGACTGGTTTTGGAAATGTTTTCCCATGCCTTCTTAGTCAGTCTACAACCTCCTTAGGCAATCAGTACTCTGATTTCTATCAATTGGCTGTGCCTTTCCTGAGCTTTTACATTAATGAAATCAAACACAGAGTCCTGGATTCATTCACTCAACACTCCTTTTTAAATCTGCCATATCCACGGATCATTAGCCCTTTCCTACTTTAATGGTCAACCATGATCCAGTGTAAGAATGTGTAATGTTTTTCAGCTGTTCTCCTGGTGCTTATGTATTGCAAATGCCACTGTTGAGTATTCATGTGCAAGAGCTCCCGTGACCTTAGAGTACAGAATATTGAACTCTTTTAAAAGCACTACATTTTTTCAAAGTAGTTGTATTTCCAAGCACTGTAACCTTTGTGGCTGAGACTTGTCCCAACTAGGGTGTGAAGAAAGGGTAGATACATGCCCAGAAAAGCCAGGGTCAGGTGGGCTTTGATGAGTGGAACTTGGAACCTCAGCTCTTTCATCATGTACAGCACTGGGGCAGAATAACCTGAGGAGGTGCCCCTTTGATGAGCAGTCTCAAGCTGTAAACATCTGGGAGGAAAGTACAGTTTCTAGTTTTTACACACACTGGCTTTGCATTTTAAAAGTCCTACTTGGACCAGAGGAAGGCTTTGTCATGCTGGTTCTGACTGGTTTTGCCTCTCCAATGGCTCTGAGGCATTGGATCTTTGACACGGCATTGCCTATGTCAACAAGATATATTCGCTCAGGGATTCACACAGTCACTCAAGACTTCCTCAGCCCCCTACATACACTCAAGCAAAATGTAAGCTATTTTCTCCACAGTCTAAGAGCTTTCTGCATTAACTTTAGACATTCTGGTAAGTTTGAAACAGAATTTTATTGTGTTTTAATTTTCACCTTCCTTAACTAAATGATGCTGCCATGTGCTTATCAAGCACTGATTCTCTCTTTAACTTTCTCATCTATTTCAATGGCCGAGAATGCTAATTTTAGGATTTTAAGATAGGAGAATAAGTCTTCTGTGAGACATGTGTACTATGAATGTCCTCTAAGTCTATGGCTTCTATTTCTATATTTTCTGCCCATCCATTTGCCTCTCTCTCTTTCTGTTCTTCACTCTCCACCTTACTTTTTGAGACAAGGTCTCTCAATGAACCTAGAACTGATTATTTTTGATCAGTGAGCTCCAGACTCCTGCTGTCTCTATTTCTCCAGATTCCTGGCTGTTCAGTGAATGAGAGCTGGGGATTGAAACACAAGTCTAACTGAGCTATTTTTCCAGTGTCATGTTTGTATATCCATATCTCTTTTAAGTAAAGAGGTTTTAATTTAGATGCCTGTTACTATTTGTTTGTTTAGTGTGTGGGTGCACCTGTGGATAGGCACACATGGGTGTTTGGATGTGTGGATGGCAGAGGACAATCTCAAGTGTTATTCCTCAGGAGCTATCCACTTTGCTTTTTGAGACAGTCTCTCATTGTCCTTGAGTTTACCAATTAGGTGACACTGACTGGCACTTGAGAGCCAGGACTCTGCCTGTCTCAGCACAGTACTTTCCCAGTACTGTGATTATAAGTGTGTACTACTAGGCATGGTGCTCCTTCCCCCCCCCTCTCTTTTTTTTTCTCTCTCTCTCTTTCTCTGTGGGTTCTGGGGATTAAACTCAGGACTGCATGTACTTTACCAACTAAGCCATCTCTCCAGCCCTGGTGAGTGCTTTTTGGATCCTTTCTCAGAAGTCTTGGATAACTCAGAGGTTACAACAGCATTCCACGTTTTCTAAAAGCTTTAGTTTTTGCTCTTCTGTTTTTGTTTCTGTTTCAAGGTAAAGTATAAAAGTGCATTTTACAGCCAGGCAGTGGTGGCACACGCCTTCAATCTTAGCACTTGGGAGGCAGGCAGATCTCTGTGAGTTCGAGGCCAGACTCAGCTACAGAGCAAGTTCCAGGAGAGGCTCCAAAGATACAGAGAAACCCTGTCTCAAAAAACCCAAAAAAAAAAACCCCAAAAAAGTGCATTTTACAAGCGATTGTGGAAGGTCTTCTTCTGTTCATCAGATGGTCTTGGAGCCTTTCTTTCTACAAGCCAGTTCAGTGGCTTCCCTAGGCCTTCCATCTTGCCACAAAAGAGCGTTTTCTCTCCTTACACCAACACTACGTTCCCTTGACTTTGAGACTCCATGGTATAGCTTATTTTCCATCAGTAGGAGTCCTCTCACTTGGTAGGTAGCTTGTTTGTTTTGTTTTTAACAAATCTAGGCATTTTTTTCTTCTGCTATGTATTCAGTGTATTTAATATGAATTTTATAATCATCTTGTAAACGTTAGAAAAAATAAAGCCTGTTAGGACTTTTGTTTGGACGGCTGTAGCTGTAGCTGTCCAGGCCAACTGGGGAGAACTAGCATCTTCGACAGTCCTGAGCTTCCCACAGTTCCCACACTTTCTCTCTGCTTCTGAGGCTGCCTTCCATTCTCCTCAGTAACACTTGCAGTGCTCAGTGTGAAGGACTTGCATGCCTTTTACAGCATTTATCACTAATGCTATGGCTGTGGTCTGTTGGAGATGCAATAATCACTTCATTGCCCAATTGTAATGAAGTGAAATAAGTTTGAGTTCTACACACTGATGGGATCTTATATTGGGTCCAGCTTTGTGAATAATCTACATAAATACTATCTGTAAATAAAAGCAGTTTTAGTTCTTCCCACACCATCTTTATGTCCTTTCCCCACCAAGATCTTCAGTGTAATAATGAGAGCATAAATGACGATAGAATGGCCTTGCCCCACTACTGATTTTAGCAGGCAGTGACTCACATTGTTACTACTGAGATGCTTCTCCATGCAGCTCTTGAACTTTCTTTACTGCCTTGGCCTCCTCAGAGCTGGGATTACAGGTGTGCCTCCCACACCTGGCTATCCATACTATGATGCGAGTTTTAGAAAATTAAGAAGTTCCCATTTGCCAAGTATGGCAGTGCATACCTTTATTTCCAGTACTCAGGAGGCAGAGGCAGGCAAATCTCTTTGAGTTCTATGCCAGTCTGTTCTGCATAATAAATTCCCGGTCAACAAAACCTATATGGTGAGACCCTGTCTCAAGCTAAACAAAAACATAAGTTTTCATATGTCCTACTTTGTTTTATAGTGCTGTGATAAACGTCACAGCCAAAAGTGACCTGATAGGGTAGAAAGACTTTATTTCGGTGTATAGGTACTAGACCATCACTAAGGGAAGTAGGGGCAAAATCTATCACTTCTAGGAAATTGATTTGTAATCTTGTCTTTCTCAGGTTTTTGATATCAGGGTTATGCAGATTAAAATAAAGGTGTTTGGAAAGCAATGGATTGTCCACAACCTTCTAAAAATATTTAAATTTAGTTTAAGAAATTATTCTTTAAATATTTTATAGAAATCACTGAAATTATCTGGCTCTAAGGTTTTCTTTATAGGAGTATGTATTAATTGCTTTTGTGACTTCATGGCATATAATTAGACATAATTTAAAATACACGCTTTTTTTTTAAATGAAGAAGATATTTTTCTGTAACTCCCACATACCTACCACTTGAGTGCCCTGCATTCCTCCCCTAACTACAGGCTCCCACCTGTCATCACCTGGCCTCAGGAACTACCTTTAGGGCCACATTGTAGGTGTGCTAACAAAAAGTCCCTGCCTCCATTTATATCAAAGCTCCTCTTTTCAGCCCGTTTTGGATGTCACTCTAGATGGCTATGTGATGTGGGGTAGACATACTTTCAAGTTTTATTTAGTAGCTCTTTCATTACCTCTGACATCATTTTGATGAGAAATAAGATCTTATTCCTATTGCGGTTTTTCAAGATTTTCTCTCCAGATTTAGATTTTAGAGTTGGTTATTATACATCTATGTGTGCCTTTCTTTGCATCTTACCTTGGTAAAGTTCTCTTGAGCTTTTGTTTATGAAAACAAAGTTGGTAATTACACTATGTCTGGCCTTGCTTGGTCATTGCACTGTCTACCTTTCTCCATCCTTAGTCTCCTCAGCTAGGACTCAGATCCCACATACGTTACACATGGTTTATCCTATAGGTCTCTGCCATTTTGCCCATTTTGGGATTTTGATTTTTCTGTTCCTCAGGTTGAACAGTTGTTCCTACTAGCTTATCTTCAGTGCACCATTGTTTCTTATTCTTCATCTAATCCATGGGATGTTCAGAAAACATCTTATTTCATACTCTTTTATTTCTAAAGCCTAATTTGATTTCTTTTATCATCATAAACCTCTCATGTAGTGATCATCTGTGTATTCACTCACTATGGACCTTAGCCTTTAAGTCTTTGAGTATATTCACAATAGCCACGTTTGTATTCTTGTCTGCTAACACTGCTGTCCTCCCAGGGTAGGGTTCTCTTGACTACAGATACATCTTCTGAGTACTTACTTTCCTAGTATATTTCAATTGTATAAAAGAAGTGTTGGGAGGTGAGACCTTCACAGAGTGTTTAGCTCATGTGGGCTAAGCACTAAGGAGTGGCACAGGGCCATTATCACAGAAGAGACATTGTTCCTACAGGCAGGGTTCCTTATAAAATGATGATCTGGGGTTCTACTTGTGAGTCACTTCCTCTCTGTTTCTTTTTGTCTCTCGCCTCCCACTCCTACCCCATGTTATGATGCAAAAGAAGGTTCTTGCAAGATTAATGGACCTCCCAGCCTCCAGAACCAAGACCTAATCAATTTCTATTCACTATAAATTATCCAAAATGTGGTATTCTATTCTAAATTAGATATCATTTCCAAGTGGAATTTATCCAAGGTGTACAGGTAGGTTCAACATAAAGGCTGATTAAAAAATAAATAAATGTAACTTACAATGCCAGGAGGCTAAAGATGAAAAATCACATGATCACAGTAATAGGCACAGGAAAACATTTTATAAAATCCAACATTGATTCATAATGAGCTTTTCTGCAACTAGGAATATAAAGAAAATACCTTGACTTAATAAAAACCATCTCCAAAAACATACAACCAATATGATCCTCAATGACAAGAAAATTGCTTTTCCCAGAGACCAGGAACAATGTAAAGACATAGTCTCAAAACACTCAACATCAGATTAGAAGTCCTAGCAAACTCAGAAGAGAAAAAGAAATTAGATGACAATAGATAGGTAGGTAGGTAGACAGACAGACAGACAGGTAGATAGATAGATAGAGATAGATAGATAGATAGATAGATAGATAGATAGATAGATAGATAGATAGATAGATAGATGTAGGTAGGTGGGTGGATGGATGGATGGATGGATGGATGGATGTAGATAGGTAGATGACATAATTGTCTATGCAGAAAATCAAAAAAGAACTGATGAATAAAAACAAGATTTACACACAAATGTCAATCACGTCCCTCTATACCAACTGTTAAAATTGGAAATGAATCTAAAAATGTGCATAATATCCATGTGAAGAAAGCTACAAAACTCTAATGAAAGAAAACAAAGGACTAAATCAAGCAAGAGATACTTCATTTCTGTGAACATAAAACTGCTGTATCACTCAGCTATCAGTTTATCTCAGATTAGAGATTCAATATCATTCCAAACCTTTCTCAGAAAGGTATTTTGTAGACATTTTTCTACTGTAAAGTGTGTGTGGCTAGGCAAACAAACAACAGAAGCATCTGTGTTCAAGAGAACAAAGTCAAAGGACTGACACTACCTCACTTTAAGACATTACACAGTAGGCAAGATGTCTCAATGGGTAAAAGAGTTGATGTATAAACCTGGTGATGTGAATTCCACCCCTCAGACCCACATGAACAGGGAAGGAGAAATCTGACACTCACAAGCTGTCCTCTGGTCTCCACATATATGCTGCAGCAACACACAATGAAAACAAATACTTTCTAAAATCTTAAGCTACATTGCCACGAAGATGGAGCAATATCAGTGTAAGATTACATCAATGGTCCAGAACGGAGAAGTTAGAAATAAACTTAGGTCAGGCATGGTACCAGCAGTCAAACCTCTGTGAGTTTGAAACTAGCCTGGTCTACATATCAAGTGTCAGGACAGCCAGGGCTAAGAAGAATGATCTTGTCTCAAAAAAGAAAAAGAAAATCTACATAAGTATAGCTGACTAGTTTTAAATGAATGATATGCAATTTAAAAAATATCTTATCAAAAATGGCAACAATTGGACATTCATGTGAAAAGATGGTTGTAGACACAGACCTGATATCTTTTTTAAAAAGTATTATTCTCTTATATATTACAACCTGACCACAGTTTCCGTTCCCTCCCCTACTCTTGGTCTTCTCTCCTATCTCTCCTCTCCCCCAGGCCCATGGCCCTTCTATCTCCCTTCTATCAGAAAAGAGCAAGCCTCCCAAGGACAGCAACTGAACGCAGTATAATATGCTACAATAAGACCACAGATGTGATATCTTAAGAAAAGTTAGCTGAAAATGAATTACAGACCTAAAAGATATGAAACTTCTAAAGAAATCATGGGAGAAATCCAAATGACGTTTCATAGAACACAAATGATAGCTCATGAAAAAAGAATATTCTAAACTTGGTTAAGGTTAAATTTTTCTTCCTGCAAAAGAAACAGTCAAGAAAATGTAAAGACAAGCCCCAGAATGGGAGAAAAATTGCATGAAAAGTACTCAGATAAAGAACTGTTATTAAGAAAATCTGCAAAGGAGTTTGAGGCCAGCCTGGTCTACCAAAAAAAAAAATCTGCAAAGAACTGTTACAACTCAATAATAAGCAAACAAAAATGAAAAAATGGCTAAAAGACAATAGTATACACAAAGATAATAGGCAAATAAAAACATGGTCAACAGAAGTGGGGTTTTTTTCTTCTTTCTTCTTTCACATGCAGGGCATCAAGATACAGAGAGGACACAGTGCTGTGCTCTCCTTATGATGGCCCAGATTCCTCTTGGGTGTGCTGTGAACAGAGAAGACATTCTCCAGGGCACCTGCTCTGAGCACACCCCATGCTTTGGAAAACTGTAAATTTAAACAACAATAAGACAGCACTACACACCCACTAGAATGGTCATTAGGTGAAGCACTGACAGGACTATAGTCTGGCAAGAATTCTGGTCTCCTTCATTCCATGAGAAAACAAAATGTCCAGCGAGTAGGATGACAGTTTGATCATGTCTAGTGTTTCTCCAAATGAATTAAAAGCATGACTATGCAAATGGCTTCATTCATGTATGTTAGAATCTAGAAGCACCAGAGATACTCTTTTGCAGGTAAGCAGATACATAAAATGTGGTATAGCTGGAGGATGGAATATGACATGCTGAGAAAAGATACAGAGAACTTAAAGACAGATTACCCAGCAAAAGAGGCCAATATGAAAACACAATACTGCCACTATCTCAGGGTACATGAACAATACCCGTGGCTGCCAGATGTGGAGGCAGAGAGTGGAATGGAGAACATTCAGGGTAGTGCAACTGTTCTGTATGATTGCTACAGTGACAGTCAGGTACCATTAAACATTTCCCAAAGCCCACAGAAGTGCATCATTGAAGTCAAAGCCTAATGGAAACTGTGGAACTTGATGGATAAGGATGTGCCAGTGTGAGGCAGAGCTCACCCCAGTTATGACAAATGCATCACACTGCTGGGGGCTGGGGTGGAAACTGCTCTTGTAGCCTTATTTTTCTTTCTGTGATAAAAAAAAGAAGTGGGGAGTGGGTTTTGTAACTAATCATTGCTGAAGAAAAATTAAAGGGTGGAAATATCAGCAATGCAATGTAAACTTTATCAACAAAACCAAGATTTTTTTTCTATTTTTAAATTTTTTCATACAAGATAATCATATTCTTTGGCAAGTGTGATAAAAGATGCTAGTGCAGCATCAGACTTGGTGGTACATGCCTTTAATCGCTGCAGAAGCAGACCTATCTGGATGAGCCTGATCTACATAGTAAGTGCCAGGCTAGCCAGAGCTATATAATGAGACCCTGTCTCAAAAACGGAAAAAGAAAGGTAGGTGTAGAATGTTAGCTGAAAAGACTTCTAGGTTTTCTAAATAGATTCTAACATAGAAACATGCTCACACTAAGGATGCCATCACTGCCCAGAAACAATCAATAGCAAAGAAAGGAAGAGGAAGAGGAATGAGGATGCTGTAAAACTCTGATGAGGCACCCAAAGCAGAATTGTCTCAGAGTCTGAAACATTTGGAGAAGGAAGCTTGTTAGAATAAAATATATTCAATACATTGGCGTCAAAATCATCTAACAATTCATTTAAAAAATATGGTGGAATATGAAACACCATTTTTAAAATGCTTTAAGTGTATCCAGAAAAGTTTGTCTCCTCTCACAAAAAGAAGTCTGGTATGATCTCATTTTTAATATTTAAAAATGGGTTTAATGGACAAGTGAAATAATTTAAACTCCTAAAGTAACTGTTTTACAAAACACTGGTGGAACCCTCATTTTCCTGGGGACATCTCTACTGAGTCCTCCAAAACTCTCTAAGTTGTCTGTGCTTCTATAAGCAATCCTAAATAAACCCTGTGGCTCACCAAACCAAAACCCAAACCCTAAACAAACAGAGAAACACTAATCACGCACCACAGAAAGTGAGTCAGTCCCTCCTCCAAAACGCAAGGTTAATGTGCTTCCTGTAAGTGAATGATTTCTTTAGATGCCTGTCTACTGACTTCAGCATAAACAAGCCACTGTGGAACAGAAAGGTCCAGTGCTAACAGAAAGGTGATTCATAGATGGACTTCACCAAAAAGAAAAACAACAGAGCCACAGAAGAAATCTGGCAAAAGCAAGCATGCACTTGTAAAAATTCTCCGTTAGACACTGGGGCTGCTTTGAACTTGGCCTTCACCCTGGGCTCACTAGGGTTACGGACAGCTGCCGCCACCTCCTGGACAACAAAAGGAGGTCCTTTAAAAAGAATTCTGCCTCACACTAACCCTTCCTTTTTCCTCCTGTGAGTGTATGTGGGTGCAAGGTAGTACACGTTCCCGAACACGTGTGTGCATATGGAGGCCAGAGGTCAACCACCCTTGTCTTTGATACAGGGTCTCTCATTAGCATGGAATCTGATAATTAGGCTGGCTGCCTGGCCAGTGGGCCCCAGTGAGCCTGTCTGTGTCACCAGCGCCACCATGCCCAACCTTTTAAATGCGAGTTCTGGGTACTAAACTCAGGCCTTCCTGCCTCTATGGAAAGCCCTGCTCCTGACTGCACAGAAAAACATCCTGACAGGACATGCTGCAGTTTGCCTTAACGCACTTTACAAAGATTGTAGCTAAACTTCCCTGTTGGAGATCAGCAAATTAAAACTGATTCTGAGGCTTCCTGACCATCTTCTCTACAACATCCTGACAGCAGAAAGCTTGTCTTTCCCTGCAGAAGTGCCAAAGTGTAGGGTGGGATCCACTGCAATGTCAGAGGAAAAGATGTGCTTTTCACCGATGACATTCTCAGTGGAAAGCCGAGTGGGGCTTTTACCAGCCACTCTGTTTTCTCTTTGAATACTGCACCCGGGTCCACTCTCCTGTCAACTCCATTGTAAATCTGAGTTCTAATTTTCTTCCCTGCCTTTGCTTCAACTTTACATAAGAAATGCAGTAGAGCTTAAAAAGAAATCTAACTGCCTGGGTTCATATTTTGCTTCTCCTCCACAAATGTTTCAAAAGGTGGGAGAGAAAAATCAACATTTATTTTAAATTTAATTATCAAGGCTAGTTTATACAGAAATTTAAGAAGCCTTCAAAGGGAGTCATGGCATACACATGTGTCATACATCCCCACACTCCAAGCAGGACTTCAATAGTTGGTCTTAATAATGCACTTTATTTTCATATTAGTTACACATTTTATATAGATGAAAATTATACTAAAAAAGCAATAAAACTGATCAGTTTCAGTATTACCACTAGATCACACACGTACACACCCTAAGTATCTAAACTAGACAACGATGAAAATATAAACAATAAAAGAGTCGGTGTATTTTTCCATTCCTTTAGTAACACAAAGCAATTAGCTGTAAGCTGAAAAAAAAAAAAACCCTTTCCTCCCTAAACTGCTTTTGGTCATGGTCTTTTATCATAGCAACAGAAACTGTAATTAAGACATGCATACACAAGGAAGCTAAATGAACTACTCTTGACCTTGGCTGCTCTATGCAAAATGACACAAAAAATAAATAAGTTAGCCAAAAAACAGAAACCAAATCAAGTTCTTAGCCAAGAAATCCTTAATAGTTACCAAAAAGTATATAAGTTTCATGTTTCATATTCTATAACTATAACAATTATAAACTGTAAATTTACAGTATGAAAAACAACTCCAGGGAAAATAAATAAGTTTCTTAAACATGAACTTTAGATTCACTCTTCAAAACAGTTCCCACTCATAAATATAATTAAAACTGATACTATGATTAAAAAAATATTAGACACTAAAATGTTTAGGACGGGGTGCAGAGAGGTGTGCCTATAATCCCAGCACCTTGGGGGAAGTAAGCACAAGAGTTCAAGGATAATCTAAACCTTACAAGACCTGTTTCAGAGGTAAACTAAACTAAGGAAAATATTGTTTAGCTGCTTCTACTATTTAAAAGATATGTTATCAATAAACAAGTTATTAAGCAACTTAATAACTTGAAATAAATATGTCAAAATGAGTCATGGAGAATCCCAGGTAATGGCTCAAAACCACTTTGATGTTCGTGGTCACACAGTGGTGCAGGAGAATTGTCTGTATTCTGTCAATCATGATTTAAATAAATGCTAATTGGCCATTAGCCAGGATGTATAGGTGGGACAACCAGACAGGAAGTAGAGGCAGAGCAAGGAGAATAGGAGAATTCTGGGAAGCAGGAAGCTCTCTCCTGCCTAGACCACCGAAGAAGCAGGATGTGACCTGCCCCGCTGAAAAAGGTACAGAGCCATGTGGCTAACATAGATAAGAATAATGGGTTAATATAAGCTACAAGAGCTAATAAGAAGCCTGAGCTAATGAGCCAATCAGTTTATAATCTTCTGGAGACCTCTGTGTGATTTTCTCTGGACTAAATAGCTGTGGGCACCAGGCAGGACAGAAACCCTGACAAGCATCCTGGTCCTCATGTTACAACACAGTATCTACAGAAAAATATTCACAGTAGATTAATATCTATTAAAAAGCTATCAACCAGAAACAAACATGCCTTACAATAGATGAATAACTAAACCCAACTCTGGTACAGCACTACCACAAAATGCTGCTTCTGGCCAGTGAAAAAGTACTGTTGATACACACATCTTGGATGGTTCTCAAGGGCTTGTTCTAAGTAATAAGGACTTATCTTAAAATGTTACTGTGTTCATTACCTTTCTCGTCACTGCAACAAAGGTCCATGACAGAAGCAAGGCAAGGAAGCACAATGAACTTTGACCTGTAGTTGGAGGGTAGAGAACATCACCTCAGGGAAAGTGACAGGACCACCTCTGTGGATGTGTGTATAGCATCAGGTTTTCAGATCTTAATGAACAAGTCCCAGAGAACCAGACTGAAGTTGTGCTGGACTGTAATCCTCAAAGACCAACTACACTAACCCAGCCTCACCAGGCAGGCTCTAACCCAAGAGGATTCCATAACCTGTTAGGGGCCAACCACATATGCAAATACACAAGCTTGTGGGAGGCATTTCATATCATGCCTCAACAATCATATGCCATGTGATTCCGTGTATCTACTCTTTCAATACTGGAGACTGAACCTAGCTCTTAGCAGAGGCTACCTGCTGTGCCACTCACCAATATCTTCCATCTGCTAAAGATTTTTAAAGCTTTCTAAAGACTTATTCATTACAGGACCTCAGCCCTGGACCCAGCAACCAGCAATCTTTGTTTCTACACACGTGCCTTCTTAGTTTCATTTTCTCACTCTACTAGAGCCTTTGGTCAACATACTAGCATCTCAATATTTTCTAAAACAATTACCCTTGCATCTCCAATTCCGTCTTCCACAAAGGCTTTGATATTTCCAAATTCAAATCCTTCTGCTCTTGTGTCTCCCCTTTCAGGAGACAGGGACCAGCAGGTTCTGTAGCCACAGTGCTGGTTGTGAGTCACTTGTGAAGATGTGGGTGAGTTATTGACTTCCTGGTGCCAGAGTTTCTCTGTGGGTTTTTGTTTTTTGAACAAGGAAAAGAATACTATTCTAATGTAATGACAAAGGGTTTTTTACAATTCCATAATTTCTTGTGGACAGCACTTTGGAAATATCTGCCAAGCTGTTAACCTTCCTCTACTGTTGGCTACTGTCACCTCTGGTTGCCCTTCAAACGTTCTCTTCTACTGGATTACAGGAGCAACTCCTCAGTCACCCCTGAGAAACTTTCAGGTCTTTGTCTCCACTCCTGCATTCACACATCACTTAGGCAATTTTGGAAACAAGTACCAGATCATATTCCTTCTATGACAGTTGGCTAAGCATCTTCCCAGTCATCTATTCTTACAGAATGCCTTTACATTTATTGTGTATGCATATGTCACCACACCCAAGGAGAAGACAGAGGACAATTTTTAGGAGTCAATTCTTTCTACTATGTGAGTCCTAAGTTACCAGGCCAGGCAGCAAGAGTTACCCATGGAGTCATCTCATTGGCCCCTCATAGAACTTAGATGTCACTAGAGGTAGCAATATGCTCAACCTATATTCCCTAGCTTCCTTTATAATTAAATGTGGCTGGGTGGCTATGCTCCAGGTAGTCCCATGAATAGGAAGCTTCATTTCTCTAAAAGAAGTGACCCCTATAAGACAACATGCTGGCCTCTCCTTCCTGCAGGGTATTTCTCATACTGTAGAATCGGATATGAGAAATATATTGCACTGCAGCAATACAAGACATAAGAGTCTTCTTGAAAATAAAAAGCCTAAGGATGGAGATGGCTGCCATGCATCCCCTAATCACCATTTTGACCTTCTCTTATAGGATAAACTCTCAAATGTTCAACTGATCATCCAGAATTGTGTCAAAACCCTTCTGTATGGGAACCAAACTCTACCTGGTTTATGAAGTCCATATGGTCTAATTCCTGTTCACTTCCAAGCTTCATACACAGCCTTGTTATTCCCCGGGATCTCGAGCTGGACCTGTCTTGACATTTTCTTAATTCAGTCCCTCTTCCCCGAATGCTTCTCTCCCAGATTTATGAATAGTAGGACTTTCCTGTTATTACAGGCTCAGCTCAAATGCCATTTGCTCAGAGAAAGCTTTCTTGAGACTCTATGTGGTATTTTCTCCTACCCATTATTGTTGTTTCCAGATAATACAATTTGTTTTCACTAAGCCAGGCAAACTAAAAGAATGAAATAAACCTTTGCTGAATAAATCCATGCATTATGGTATTTCAAGATAATATATTTTATGGCATGGTTTGTTATCAGCTTGGACAAAAACATAAAAACACAAATTCCAGGTACATTGAAATAGACACAAAAACCAGTAAACAACTATGAAATAGAAGCAAATTTGTATTTGTATACTTCTGGGACGGGATTTCCCTTTTAAAACTTTATTTATGTCTGAGTATATGGGCATGTGCATAATATGTTGCTTGTGTAGAAGACAGAAGGTAAGCTGGGGGAGTTGGTTCTCCCACTCTGTAGGTCCTGGGAATTGAACTTGGGTTGCATGCTTAGTGGTAAGCACCTTTACCCCCCATTTCTCCAGCCCAGAGCTCCCTTCTTAAGAGAAATTCAGAAACTATAAAGGTGACTACCTCTGTCCACAAAAAAAAAAAAAGAGGAAATGTTTTTTGTTGGTGTTTTTTCTTTAATTACAGATCTATAATAGAAAGCACAACCAAGCACAAGTCAAACATACATTAAAGGGCATTGCATTAATACCTCAGTTGGTAAAATACTTTGCAAGCTCTCCAGAACCCATACAAAAACCTGCGCACACTTATAATCTCAATGCTGTGGAGACAGAATCTACTTGTCAAAGTTCTAAGTCAATGAGACCCTGTCTCAAAGAGAAGGAAAGCAGCTGAAAACCGATAATGAAGATTGTCCTCTGACTCCCACAAGCACATGCACACAGGACCAACCACAAACACGAGCAGGCATCCACATGTAACAACAAAAAAAAGCCAAAGGGCTTGAAGAAGAAATTATACTAGTGAAGTCCATGAAAAACATAAACATGCTGTAATATTTATACAGGTTATGCAAATTGGAAAAGGAAAATGAAAGAGAAGAAAAAGGAAGCTGAAAATACATTGGTGAAAAATACAGAAAATGGCCAGGTAAAGCGGAACATTCCTGAAATCTCAGCACACTGGAGACCTGAGGCAGGAGGACCCCACTGTGGGCACCATCTCTTCAGGAAAGATCCTGTCTCAAAAAAAAAAAAACAAAAAAAAAAAAAAAAAAAAAAAAAAACAAAAAAAAAAAAAAAAAAAAAAAAAAAAAAAAAAAAAAACAAGCCACACCACAGTTCCATAAAGACAAAACCTAGATAGAAACTCTGGTCCTATCAGGTATAGTGGAGGCAGGAGGAAAGAGAAATCAAACAAAAGGAAAAAGCAATGTTTGATACTAGGAATGTCATATGTCATATACATTGATTTTGAGAACACTTAGAAGTACACATCACATGCTAAACCACATCCAAGTATCTTTAAAATATATCTCAATCAAGTTTTTTTAAACTACCTTAGAATCTTATCCTATGAAGACACAAGATACTCTCTATCCCTTTATTTACTGAAAAATAGTGATAGTATTTATTCATGGTTAAGTATTAAGTATAATTCATGGTTAAGTAACTGCCAGTAGCAGTGGCAGAGGAGCAGCAGGTAGCAATTCAAGTTCAAGGTGTCAGCCCACCAGGAGGAAACTCCCTAATGGATGGATGTCAGTTAGGCAAGGCCCGGAGACCCCAGATCCCAGAATGTCTTTTGATCCAAATGTGCCTTTACATGCTTGCTGCTGCTATCTTTCTCTGATATCTGGTATGGTGTAAATGGGTGTGGGGAGATACTCACTAACTATGATGTATGGGTTTATCTTAGGAAACATCCCTGTTCTTCTGGGGATTTTTATCTGAGGACTGTTATGAAGATGATTCTTCCCTAAGCTGTACTGTCTAATAATAAAATGTTAATAATAACAATGTTAGCATATACAGAATTTTGATGAATAAAAATAAATATAAGTAAATGTTACACAGCTGGGGCCTATGAGTTTCACCTAAAGAGCTCCATAGATCATAGCTCAAGTTAATGATTAAGAAAAACAATTAAGTCCCAGGAGTGAGGCTGGCTCAAATTCCTTTAATCTTGCAGGGTGGTGGTGGAGGTACACACCTTTAATCCCAGTACTCAGGAGGCAGAGGCAGGTGGATCTCTGAGTTCGAGGCCAACCTGATCTACAACAGCTAGTTCCAGGACAGCTAGGACTGTAACACTGAAAAACCCTGACTTGAAAAAACAAAAAAACAAACAAATAAATGGTAATGTTACACAGCTGGAGCCTGAGTTTCACCTAAGAGATGCATGATCATAACTCAAGTTAATTATTAAGAAAAACAATTGAGTCCCAGGAGCCAAGCTGGCTCAAATGCCTTTAATCTTAATGCTGAAAGGCAGTCACAGGTTTCAGTGTGCATCATTAGCTGAAACAAACCGTAACATAAATTCAGGTTAGATCAGATGTTTTGATAATAGCTTTGAAATGAAAAACCCCAGGAATCAATATAAAGTTCACAAGGACACAGAGCTGGGGTAAAATATACAAAGCAATCCAAATGTTACTGACATACTTTCTTGCTAGGGTTGATGATCAAACGTGATGATTAATTCTTCGTACCCATTCCTCCCCTCAATCTCCTGCTATAGGAAACTATTGATGAATGGGTACGCATCCTAAAAATTTAAAGTACAGTTGGCTGTTTTTTATGTAGAAAAATTTAGGTTTGTGATCCCTTTAAGACTCCTTATAAGATTACCTTTCAAGATAAATAATAAAATGATTCTTTCTTTGTAACCATAGTATGCAGCCTGCCAACAAAAGAGTTGGCTGAGAAAAAAAATGCTCTCTGATTGCTCATGTTCTGTTCATCTGTAACACGTTATGTAGGTGTAAATGTGTGTGAGCTGTTGGGGTGACTTTGCTTTTAATCATGTAAGGGAGATGAAAAACATGTTTTTACCTGTACACATTATAATCACTCACTTGAAAAGTAGAACGCAACCAGACTGCAATTTTTATCTTGCCTGAAAGATTTTGTTGGGGTATATAAACTGTAGAAAAAAAGTATAGTCTAAGAATAGACAATAAAGAAGGAAATCAAGAGAGAGTGTCTTTTCCCCTAATCCCCTCAGATAGATATAGAGGACCAAAAATGTGAGCCTATTCCACCTTGCCTGAAGGTGAATAAGAGAGTTTGAGCTTATTTTGCTCTGGAGGTTGTTGACAAGTGTGGCTACATACCAGAGTGTGGCTGTTTGATGTTTTGGATATTGGGATGTCCCATAGAGGTACATCCACTCCACCCTGACCAAAGGTCAGAGAATTCAAGCATACTTCTGCTCCTTCTTTTGAAATAAGAGGTTTGACCTAGGGAGTGGCTGCCTGCAGGATAGTTGCTCTAGGGTGTTTTCACTACTTCAAGTATCAAATACTTTTTACTCAAGAATTAACGGCCTGATGTCTTAAGTATTAGAGTAAACACTGTTCTGGTTGTCCTTTGTATCATACTAAAGCAGAGTTTTGCCTCCTTTCCCCCTTTTGTATTGGGGTATAAAAGTGTATGGAAAACTAAACACAGGTGAACTCAGGACTCAGAACAAAGAATCGGCATTCAGTAACCGCTGAGTTGCCCTCTCAGTACTATCCTATGTCTGTGTTTCTTTCTGATCTCTGTTCCTCCTACCTAACATTTCTAATCCTCATGTCCCTACCATGGAATGAACCCACCCCGGCTAGGATCGCAGAAGTCACCCCAAAATGGTGACTCTTGACAGAGAGAAAAGTCTAGTAAGCTCCAATTCTGTGTTCCCTTTAAGGCCTGTGTTGCTAGAGGCTGCCCCCCCCAAGGCAGCGATACTGGACACTTTGCAATTTAATG
Organism: Ondatra zibethicus; assembly: GCA_004026605.1. Classification (NCBI taxonomy): domain Eukaryota; kingdom Metazoa; phylum Chordata; class Mammalia; order Rodentia; family Cricetidae; genus Ondatra; species Ondatra zibethicus. The sequence continues at coordinate 31,272 of PVIU01009409.1, forward strand.
TGGAATCCAGTGAATTAATGACCATCAGATTCAATAAGAGATGCTGCCTCAAAAAATAATGTGGAAAGAGATTGAGAAAGACACCTGCCTTCAACCTCTGGCCTCTAGACACGCATGCATGCACATATGAACACATACATATAGCATACACAAAAATAAACTGCAAGTTTCCTCATCACTAGTATAAGAATAGACATTCCAATTTGAATTCATCTTTAAAAATGCATTAAAATACTCACAATTGGTGGTTAAAAATTTTATGCAGTACTTAGTAGGGAGAGGTACATACCTTTAATCCTAGCACTAGGGAGGTGGAAGCAGACATACATACATTTCTGAGTTTCAGGCCAACCTAGCCTACATATCTCCTGTATCTTGGCAGTCTTGGGAGTTCAGATCCATCCTATGTTATTTACTACTGGGGAAGAAGATAAGGTTGAAGAGTAATAGGGCCAATCCAGATGGCCAAGGGTACAGGGATGCTTCCCAAACACAGGCATGATTATTTGCAAGGTGAGTTTAGTCAGAGAAAAGGTAGGAGATGGTAGTATATGCTGGGGAGAGAAAGAAGTATGCTGATTAGTAACCACAACATTCACGAATAAGAGCTTAACATAATAGAAATATCCAATTAGAGAGCATTCAACCGTCCTCATAACCAAAGAAGTTCAGATAAAGATGTTATCATTGATCAGGCTGAATAAGAAAGAAAAATGGTGGTTTGAATGAGAATGGCCCTCACAGGCTCATATACTTGAATGGCTTAGTCCCTAGCTGGTAGAACTACCCCTGGGAAGGATTAGGTGTGGTCTTGTTGGAGGAGATGTGTCACTCGGGGTGAACTTTGAGGTTTCAAAAGCCTATACCAAGTCAACTGTCACTTTCTATGGCTGTTGCCTGTGGATCAGTATGTAAAGCTCTCAGCTACTTCTCCAATGCCATGCCTGACTGCTTCTGCCAGGATAATCGTAGACTAACCCTCTAAAATTGTGCACAACAATTAAATGCTATCTTTTGCTATGAGCTGCCTTGGTCATGGTGCCTTATCCCAGCAATGCAACAGCAGGACAGTAGAACTATGTGGACAAAAAACAAACCAAAAACTTTCTGTCGCTAGGAAAGTAGATTCAAGAACTAACAGAAGAAGCAGAACACCTGAATACTAAGAAAACTTCTAGACCATAATACCTATTTTGTTCTTAAGACCCTTAGAAAAAACAAGTACCCAAACCATACTTCAAACATATTGTGGATCTGAATGAGTCTGAGCTAGCACCAGACAGTCAACCACTGGTGCAAAGGAATACTTCAGTCTCATACCAAGGAGACAACTATAACTCTTGAGTGTGCAGTCCAAAATCAAATTTAACTCTGCTGCATTTAACTAGAATGAATCTATGCACAGCAAATCATTCTTGAAATATCCCCACCCACCCACCCCAGTTTTGATTTTAAGCAAAAGACCACTTCCAGATGGAATTTTTTTTTATGTCCAATAGAGAGTGCTAGTGCCTTAAGTTTTTTTTTTTTTTTTACCTTTCCTAAGTCTTGAACCTTTATTTTGCATTCTTTGCTGCCTGGATCTTTAGATCAATGACTCTAGGAATAGGGTTCTATCTATGGGATTCATTCTACGGATAACAGAACTGAAATATTTCTACGACATATAGCCACATGGAATGTGAAGGAATATGGGTACACCAGCTCTGCTGTGTTAAGCTGCTATTAACTCACCAATGAGGAGACCAAGAGTTCAGGTGCAGTAGTGAAACCTCCTGGACAGGAGTCCAACTGCATCACTGAGTATCAGTGACCTTAGAGCAGTTGTTTCAAATACCTGTTTGATCACCTTCCTCATTAAAATAGACACAGCCACATATGATGGACACACACAATCCACACCTCTAGAGCAAGGGGATTGAGAGTATGAGGTCTCTCTGGGACACACAGTGAGATGATCTAAAAAACAAACAAACTACACAACAAACTTTTAAAAAAAAAGGATAAAATGGGCACAAGAGAAGTACCAATACCATAAAGTTACTCTAAGACCTTAAAAGATAGTTCAGTATGTAAGACACCAAGTACCAAGAAAGCTTCAGCAAATGCTCACTACTACTCACTAACTAAAAGATAATTCAATTCTTTAAGTCCATGTTGGTTCTCCTAAAACTCAAAAGACCATGTTCTAATAGCATCTGCAATAATTCCAAAAACAAATCAGCAAAACTATTACATAGGTGACTGATTTTAGGTGTTAACACACCTTTAATCCCAGCACTTGGGAGGCAGAGGCAGGTGGACCTCTGTGTAAGTTCAAGGACAGCCTGGTCTACAGAGCGAGTTCCAGGACAGGCTCCAACACTACAGAAAAACCATGAAAAACAACACAAAAACCTTCACTATGAAACACTAACCTTTCAACCATACAGTTAAATGAAAGCCACATTAAAGAACTTGAGTACTATATTCACATACCCTCTTGCTGATGATAGTAAGGGAAAATGTAGTTCCTGTACAAATTCATCTAGACAACAACAGGAAGTTATAAAATAAACCTATCAAAATTAATTTATTTGAGTGTATTAGAGTGCACATGTGTGTCCGTATGTATATACAGGGCTGAAGTTGATGCTGAGGCTTCCTGAATTGCTCTCCACTTCTCTCAACTGAACCTGGAGCTTGCCAACCTAAGTACTCTAGCTCACCAGCTCGATTCTGGAGGCTCTGTCTCCACCTTCTGAATGCTGGAGCTACAGTTGTTGCTACTCACCTGGCATTTTAGGTGAGTTCTGGAGAAGCAAACTCCAGTCCTCAAGCTTGTGCAGCAAGTGCTGTGTCCAGTGAACCCACCCCTCCATACACCATAATCAATTTTGAAAAGTTACACTCAAGTTCTGATCAAGTCAAGATGACAATCCAATGGTAATACAGATGACATGACTCCGGGAGTAAGAATCCAATGGTAATACAGATGACATGACTCCGGGAGTAAGAATCCAATGGCAATACAGATGACATGACTCCGGGAGTAAGAATAAGCAGAAGTCTTGTCAGGACATACTCAAAATGTACATAAATCGGAAATTTAATGTAACATGACCAAATTATAAGTGTACTGTGAGCTACCTTTCTCTAATATTATAGAAGCAAAAGTCTCATATTTAATAAAAATATACAGAATGTATAAAAGCTCTAATCACATGTAGACTGCCAAGTATAAATGAAGTACAATGTAAGATGGTTTCCACATATGGAAACACCCTGTTCAGAAAGAAGCCAATCTGAAGTAAACCCACTAACACACATATTGCAAAGGTACACAAAAATGTTTATCATTTACCATTTTACATAGAGAATAAACTGCATAAATGAATATCAGAATCTTAATGAGGAATAATACAGTGACCAGCCTAAGTACATCATTACCTATGGAGCATAAATAGCATAGGTCATGTAAATTAAATAGTGTATGAGTGAAAAAACATACATTGTACTATAACAAGGATTTAGAAAACTGAATACTGTGGAAAAGGTTTATTCTGTACAGGTTAGTTTTTAATAAACTATTGGCTACTTGTTACAGTAAATTATCAACAATCTCATTGCAATAGCATTTCCCCAACATTCAGAATCTGGAAGCAATAGGCCTTTCTTAAATTATCACTTAGTATTTTCTCTCCCACCTTCAAAACACAGAAATAGGTTTTTAAATAGCAATTAGCCATTTATGGAAGCCATAAGATACAGATAGTCATTACAAGCTACAGTTGAGACACCTGGACAAACACTTCCAACAGGTGTGGGAAAAGATGTTGGGCTTTATAAGTGGAAGAAGTGTTAAAGGAGTTACAGTTCATGTCCTTCTGAATCCCAAACGAGGGAAAGCCTTCTGCCGTCCTGCCAGACGCCACGCAACTAAAACATGGCTCCAAGGATCAGGAACCCAATGTATGCAATGGATTAAAGCTCCAGGTAACTGAGCTAATTACTGGAGTAAATTAAAATACCAAACTGCTTTAACTTATCAATACTATTTTGGGAGCTTCATCAGAACAAAAAGAGATTTAATTATGAATTGGCCTGGGCTCCATTCTGAACTGAGAATTTTACTTAGTACTAAGACTCTCAAACATCCTAGAAAAGCTGTGAATCATGCTTCATTATTCCTCAAGGGAAACTGGATAGGCTTGATGATACCTGCTTACCTCCCCATGGTTCTAGTTCTGCATACCAAGTTATTCAGTAATTGATCAGAGCATTTAAGCAAAAAAGAGAACAAAAGCAGACTTACAGCAACACATCCTAGATGATATTTTTTAAAAAATGACATGATAAATGTAAATCATAAAATCAAATGTACTCATGAAGGTACATCTATTTTACGTTACATTAAAAAAAAAAAAAAACCTATAGACTGCAAACTGTGCATGCTTACCATAACATTTCATCTGGGAAAGCCAATGAGGGGGTTTCTTGTAAATACTCACTGCCATGATAAAAACAATTATGTGCAAACTGCAAGGTCCCTAATAGCAGTTAACAGTTTATATACAGAAAGATGTCACTATCTGATCAAATATGCAAGAGAAAGAATCCCCAGAGTTCATAGCATAGAACAGTAACCACCACAGGCTCCTCCTCCATGGCTCTCTTCCCTGTGTGACAGTTTGACTCCTTTGTTCTGGTTCTCACTTTCCCACAGTCCAGGTGTCTGAATGATCTTTTCAACAAGCTCCTCAAAGGCACACTGAACACCATCACAGGTTTTTGCACTTGCCTCTAAAATTCAAGGAAAAGGATCACAGTATAATTTTTGTTGGACATATTCTCATGTGTTTCTGGAAAATTAATATGGCATAAATAGTCTACAAGATATTAACAATCAAATCAGCAATTTCTTATCACAGGCTTAGAATTGATAAATCTCTTTCACTCTACACACAGAGCTACTTAGACTCTACCCACTAGTGTATCAGCTGAGCCCTGAGATCTGTAAGCAACTGCACCTTGTAAGCCACTTCTCAAACAGTGGTCTAAGTTTTCAGTTAATTCTTCAAATAACCCACCAAAGCAGATGGCATTACTATTTTAAAAGAAGGAAACCCACGCTCCAACCAAAATGATTGACTTGATTTTTCTGAATGTGCAGCTATGTAGTGACACATAGCTAGATGAATACCAATGGTCAAACACACTGGTGCATTTTATGTGTGCTCACAGGGCCCTCTAAGCTGAGTGCTTCTCTGTCTTCCTCACTATCTAAGGATTCCTTACATTCCTTCTTCACTATTCTATCTCAGATGATGCTCTAGAGTCTGTTTCAGTTTTTTAATAATAAGGATTGAATCTACTGCTTTGTGCATGACAGGCATGTGTGCTCTACCATTGAGCTAAACCTCCAGCTGCTGATCTAGCATGAAAAAGATGTTTGAAAGTGGGGTAACAGAAACAATTTGGCAAAGATTGTCTGGTCACCCCACTAATAAGTTTTACAAGCTTCCTGTCTGGCCTATTACTCTCTGAAAAGGTGAGCTGCCCATGTTGCTGCCCAAACCACTCCTCTTCTAGCTCCAGGAACCCTACTTCTCATTTTCTGAAGATTCACGCACTCTTTTCTTCTGATGTCTGCTGATATTTTCCACCTTATTAACAAGACAGACTTGCTCTAGAGTCTGTATGCCTTTCACAGAGCCACGCAGTGTCTCTGTTCTCCAGGGAATCATCCAGAGTGTTGTTTGCTGCTTTTACCAACTCACCACGCATGCCTTCCTCAACCAGCAGCTGCCAATCCCATCCAAGGGCCCCATGTACCAGGGCACCTCTATGAGCCTACATATACATGTTTTTAATAAACTTTAAATTTTAAATTGGGCACAGTAATAAATAACCAACAATAACTATTAATAAAATTAAGCAATTATTAAAACAGAGCATAATAAAATCTAGCTCTTCATGTTTGCAGAACAAGACTGATCATGGTAATTGAAACTATAAGAAGGTGTGCTGCATGTGGCAGCAGCACAGTCTACCCTGGCTTTTGTTCCCATGACACCATTAAGGGCAGCATTCCTTTCACAGCATGGCTCCTCTGGTCAGGTTGAGCACACTAACCTCACCTGCCATTTGGTATCACTTCCCTCCTCTCGCTCCTGTGACTCGCAGAACAGTCAACATGCCTAGCAATCCTCCTCTCTCAATGGCACGTCAATCATGGCCTTGTTGCTGGCCTTCATTAGAGGTCAATCCCCAACCCTTTTGGATCCACATTCCTGGGACAATTTTACCAATAACAGCATTTAAACAACTAGCACGTCTACTGGATATCTGAACACTGTGCCAGCCTGTGTCTTAAGTAAATGGCCAAGATCAAAAACACTGATGATGACTCATGCTGGAGAGGTTGTGGGCAAAAGGGAACACTTCTGCATTGCTGGTGGGAATGCAAGTTGGTACAGCCCCTTTGGATGTGTGTGGCGATTTCTCAGAAAATTAGGAAACAACCTTCCTCAAGACCCAGTAATACCACTTTTGGGTATATATCCAAAGGATGCTCATCGTGCCACAAGGACATGGGCTCAACTATGTTCATAGCAGCTTTGTTTGTCATAGCCAGAACCTGGAAACAACCTAAATGCCCCTCTACCGAAGAATGGATAAGGAAAATGTGGTACATTACACAATAGAGTACTACACAGCAGAAAAAAACAGCGACAGCTTGAATTTTGCAGGAAAATGGATGGAGCTAGAAAACATTATTTTGAGTGATGTAACCCAGACACAGAAAGACAATTAGCACATGTTCTCACTCATAGGTGGTTTTTAAACATAAAGCAAAGAAAGCCAGCCTACAAATCACAATCCCAGAGAACTTAGACAACAATGCGGACACTAAGAGAGACTTACATAGATCTAATCCACATGGGAAGTAGAAAGTATAAAAAGACAAGATCTCCTGAGTAAATTGGGAGCATGGGGACCTTGGGGGAGGGTTGAAGTGGGGAGGGGAGCAGAGAAAAATGTAGAGCTCAATAAATATCAATTTAAAAAAAGAAAAACTTGCTACTGTCTCAGCATCTAGATGTGTACGTTAATATTTCTGATCAACTATGTCACCATGCCAGTATTCTCTCTTCCTTTCTTTCCTTCACAGCACTGCTTCCTTGTTAAACCTGCTTTTCCACACTAGAATGTGAGCTCAAGCATTTGTCTGCCAATGCTATATGCTCGTTGGAAAAATGGGGAAAACTGATACATGAAGATGTGGGACATGCAGAGTTCAACAATAAAGGTGGCATCCAATTCCCTTCAGAACAGCCACTAACCAGCCACTTACACCATCCTGCTTCCCTCTATGTAAACGTTCAAGCCCGCCTGCAAGTTCCTAGTATTTGAATAACACAGGATAACTAGATCACTAATTCCTAAAGTTGCTGACACATCAGAATCAGTGTGGGTAATTTTTTTTTAAACATGACTGTGTGTGTGTGCCTGTGTTCACACATTGTGTGCCTTCAGAAGCCAAAGGATCTCCCTGGATCTGTGAGTCGCCTATATAGATGCTGGAAATCAAGTGTGGATCTTCTGTAAGAGCAATAAGCACTTTTAACTGCTGAGCTAACTCTCCAGCCTGAGCTTGAGCACTGTTAAGAAACGTTTAGTCCCACGACAGCAGAGAGAGTTCAGAGGTAATTCAGGTATAGTCAGGCCATGCTTCCAGAGAGAGGGTTGAGAAACTTCTGCAGGCAGCCATATAGCTTGATGGGAACTACAAACATTCAAGTATTACAAAAGCAGTCAAAGGCAGTAAATAAATTAATAAGCATGCCTGCACTTAATATACAGGGGAGTGATTCATGTTTTAGCTTACCAACTTTGTGCCTCAAATATTAATATACATAAAACTATACAAGGATACCACTGAAATTCAGATTCCAATTAAAAAACTGGGTTATGGCCTGGGATGATGAATTTCTATTAGTATCAAGCTCCTAGATGATGCTAATGCCCTGTATACCAGTGGAAACAAATTATATTCTATGATTTCAACCAAAAGGAACAGACTCTCATCCTACAGTTAGATTTTGTATCATTAGACAACAATGAACTGCTTATATTTTATGGTTCTTTAAGGAAATAATTCAACAAAACTACACTTTCAAAATTTTTCCTGAAGACTGAAAAGATCCACTTACATACTTACCTATGAACAACATAGAATGTTTGCGTGCAAATTTCAGGCCTTCATTTCTATCAACTTCACGATTTTCCTAAAAGATAAAAGCAGCAAATTTTAAAAGCTGCCAGCCATCTGTGTGGGTAGTGGGGGTGTGACTGTATTCCCAACTACTTAGAAGGCTGTGGTGGTTTGACTAGAGATGGCACCCATAGACTCATGTGTTTGAATGCTTGGCCCATAAGGAGTGGCATTAAAAGGTGTAGCCTTGTTGGAGTAGGTGTGGCCTTGTTGAAGGAAGTGTGTCACTGTGGGTGGTCTTGGAAGTCTCATATGCTCAAGTTATGTCCAGTGTGGTAGACAGTTCCTGTTGCTTGCAGAACAAGATGTAGAACTCTCAGCTACTTCTCCAGCACCATGTCCGTCTGCATGCTGCCACACTTCCTCCCATGATAATGGACTGAACCTCTAAATTGTAAGCCAGCCCCAACTAAATGTTTTCCTTTGTAGCAGCTGCCATGGTCATGGTGTCTTCACAGCAAGAAAAACCCTAACTAAGAAGTTGGTACCAGGGACTGGAGTATTGCTGTGATAGGCCAGAGCATGTTTTGTTTGAAAAAATGTGGACTTTGGAATTATAGATTAGAAGAGCAGTTGAACACTTTTAAGTGGGGTTTAAATGAGCCTTTCTAGTAGGACCATGGAAGACAGTGATGTTGAGAGTGATTTGAACTGCGGGGTCTGGCTCAAGAGGTTTCAGAGGAAAAGAATGTTAGTATATGGCCTAGAAACTAGTCTTATGATATTTAGGTGAAGAATCTGGCTGGTTTTTGCCCTTGTCCAAAAAGACTGCCTGAGGGTAAAGTTTTGGATTAATTCCATTGGCAGAGGAAATCTCAACACGGCCTAGCATAGCCTCTGTCATGTGGTCATTGGTGTTCACTCTATCAAGAGCTATAGTGAAAAGAAGCAAGCTGAGAAAGGAAAAATACAAAATGTACTACTTAAGGAGTACCAAGAAGTGGAATGGAGTGAAGTCCTGTGTTCAAGGAGATGAACAGATTAAAGGAAAGCCTGATGTCAAATGGAATAAAGGGACTGGAGACCTCAGGGCAAGACCTCATCTAGCTAAGATGACAAATTGTGAAAAGGAATGAAAGAAAAACTTGGGTCAAGGCATGGTAGTACATGCCTTTCATCCTAGCACTTAGGAGACAAAGGCCAGTCTAGTCTGCAGAGCAAGTTCCAGGACAGCCAAGCTTAGGCAGTGAAGGAAACCATCAAAACTAGAAAGTTGATGAAGATGTAAATGAATGAGGGTGCCATGTTCCAGCCCCAGCAAACCGCAGAACTGGGTAGCTTCAGCCTAGAGGTTCTGGCTTTAGAGTCATGGACAGAAGAGGTTATGAAACCTTCTTCGGCAACTAAAGAAAGCTGCTGAGGCCAGGCACACGGCAGGGATGTCCTACATGGAGGCTTAAGGAGGCCACTGTGTCTTGGAGCTGTGAAGGTGAAGCTTGGATTGCCTTGGAGTCCCCAGGATGTTGAGGGTTCAGAGGCATAAGCAGCCCAAGATGCAGTCAACAAGCTGATAGGAGCTGGAGGTCTGAAGGACATTCTGACATCAGACGTGGAGATGCAGTTTAGAGTTTGCCCAGCTGGTTTTTGGTCTTGCTTTGGTCCAGTATTTCCTCATTAGCCTCCCGTTTGGAATGGTAATGTATATCCTGTGTTGGAAGTATGTGATCTGTTTTTCTTATTTTGATTTTGTAGGGGATTATAGTTAAAGAGGTTACATGAATCCCAGAAGAGACTCTGAACTTTTAAAGATTATTGAGATTGTGATAGACTATGGGGACTTTTGAAACTGAACTAAATGCACTTTGCATTATGTAATGGCTACAAGCCTATGGGGGCCAAGGAGTAGAATGTAGTGGTTTAAATAGGTACAGCCCCCATAGACTCACTTGTTTGAATGCTTGGCCCATAGTGAATGGCACTATTAGTTTATGGCCTTGTTGAAGTAAGTGTGACCTGGATGAAGGAAGTGTGTCACTGTGAGGATGGTCTTGGAGGTCTCATATGCTCAAGTTACACCCAGTGTGGTAGAGAGTTCACTTCCTGTTGCTTGTGGATCAAGATGTAAAACTCTTAGCTGCCTCTCCAGCACGATGTCTGCCTGCATGCTGCCATGCTTCCCACCATGATAATATACTAAACCTCTGAACTGTAAGACAGTCCCATTAAATGTTTTCCTTTATAACAGTTGCTGTGGACATGGTGTCTTTCACAACAATAGAAACCCTAACAAAGACAAAGGCCAAAAAGATTTTAATTCTGGGACTAGCCTGGACAAGTTAGCATGACAAAATTAAGAGTTGGGATGAAGCTCCATGGTAGAATATGTGTTTAGCATGCAGTAAGTGCTGTATTTAAATCTCATTTCTCCTCCTCACCCCTCCCCAAAAAGAGCTACCCAAATGTCAAGTGTCTGCTTTTTACCTTATCAATTTTATTTCCAACTAGCATGTTTACTATGTCATTTCTTGTACAGTATGTTTCCAATTCATTTAACCAATTATCCAGTTTAACAAAGGTGTCTCTTCTTGTGACATCATAAACTGAAATAAAAGCAAAGCCACTAATTTAAAAATCACACAATAAGAGCAATGACTTATTTCTGATACTCGCTAAACACTAACAGTGTATAAGCAAGTCTGGTTTATGTTCATTTTTCACTGCTTACTAGTGAACACTTAGAACAAATTAAATCACTAACACACATAGTAACATTATACCCTATGTGGCAACTGACAATCGGTTACAACAAAGCTACAGCTTGACAATGCTGAGGTCTATCTAAGCAAAGCATCTTAATCTAAATCCTAACAAGATATCAAAATATTACATGACTTTAAACATCTATGAACCTCTTTTTTAACAAGGATCAGAATTTGCAACTTTAAAAAATGTAAGTGTAGTTCTTGTGTTGGCTAGTTTTATATCAACTTGACACAATTTATAATCTGAAAGGAGGGAATCTCAATTAAGAAAATGACTCCATAAAATTCAGTTGTAGCCGGATGGTGGTGGCGCATGCCTTTAATCCCAGCACTTGGGAGGCAAAGTCAGGCGGATCTCTGTGAGTTCAACACCAGCCTGGTCTACAAGAGCTAGTTTCAGGACAGGTGGCAAAGCTACAGAAAAACCTGCCTCAAAAAACCAAAAATAAAATAAAATAAGAGGTTCAGCTGTAGGTCACTTTCTTACTTAGTGATATATGGGGTGGGGGTGGGGGGGGAGGACCCTATCTACTGTGGGTAATGCCAAACCTGGGCTGATGGTCCTGAGTTCTATAGGAGAGTAGGCTGGCAAGTCATGAGGAGCAAGCTAGTAAGCAGCTCCTCTCCATGGCCTCTGCATCAACTCCTGCCTTGTTTGAGCTCCCGCCCTGACTTCCTTCAATGATGAGCTATGCTGTGAAGAAGTAAACCAAAGAAACCTTTCCTCGCCAACTTGCTTTTGGTCATGGTGTTTGAGCACAGCAACAGGAACCCTAACTAGGACAGAAATTGGGGGAAAGTGACCCTGTGTGGCTTCCTCTGTTGTTATTTTTGTCTTATGTCATCTTGTATGATTAAGAGTTTGGTTTCAAACTGTTTGCTACTCTTAAAAAATAACATACCCAAATGGAGGATGACTATGAACTTCTCAGCAGATTATCTGAAAACCAAATATCCTGGTTTTAAATTTTGATTTATTATGAATTCTTAATGGTGTTTAGTGCTATTCTTGATTAAAAATACAGATTCTACTTAATAACAAATACTCTGTTTACAGTCTGAAGCAAGTGTTAATTTACTGATAAATGAAGACTAGTTTCAGTAATACTCTAGGACAGATGTGGGTTAATTTTCAATTTATGTCCTCATCAACATATTTTTTAAACAACAAAGATAATGATCTTTTGTAAATTTCCACACAAAGAATTGAAAAAAGTTAACTTTAATGTTCAGTAATATCAAATAAATTCTCTATAATTTACAAGGACATACACATGAACACATACACATAAAAAAGTAATCCTAAAGAAAATTAAAATACTGATCTTCCTAGATTAGAAATTTCAATGGTCAGTATTTTATACAATATATTAAAGTAAAACACTTACCTAATATAACTCCCTGTGCACCTCTGTAGTAGCTGGGAGTTAATGTTCTGAACCTCTCTTGACCAGCTGTATCCTGGAAATGACAATAAATTATTACTACGTAAAGCAAAGTATAAATAGCATATCTTCAATGTTATTGAATATATTTAAGCAAGTTAAAAAAAACTTACTAAAAACACTCAGAAATTAGTATGATGTACACTTACTAGTAAGTGTTACCCAAATAAAATCAATTAATACTGGGTCATCTATACAGAAACACAAGTGAAGGTTTTCTTAACTTCAGCTACACAATCAAATTATCTGGGAATGTTTATGTCTAATCCCTGAAGATTCTGACTAAATCCCTCTAGGCTGGGAACAGGAAAACCCAATCTTCCTAGGTTATTATGATGCGAGAGACACAGGAGTAGCTTATTTTAGAGAAGGGATTTTACAAATATGCTTTTTAAAAAAGGTATAAAATATATAAACAAAATGTATTATAGTGAGAGAAAGAAGAAAGCAGGGAAGGAGAAAGGAAGGAGGAGGGGGGGAACAAACTTCATCTTCTTCCAGGCCTCCTTCCTAGTTGCTCTGGCACCTCTAGATTGTGTTTCAAGGTATTTAGGATCTTACAGAGCTGCATCTGGCAAACTGCTGCTCCAACCTACTATAACCTATTCTTATTATAATGATTTACTAAATAAAGTCTTAATATTTCCAGGCCCATTCATATACATATCACTATATGGCCCAGTTTAAGGTTGGATTAAATATTTACTATCTGGCCCACTGATGTAAGGTAACCTGAATGAAAGTAAAGATATACATCAAACCTCATCTTGCTGCTAGGATCACTGTGCAAAAGCAACTTTTGCCATGGGACAAGCACAAGTTCCTGCAGACACAAAAGGTGTCCATAACCTCTAAGAAGTTTATTAAGATTGAAGAGAAATTTTCAAAGAGAAAAAAAAAAAAGATGCTAGCAATATGGCAATTTTTTTGGTCTGGCCAAAGAAGAGAATGTTGTAAGACAACAGAGAGTATCTGAGGAAATTCATCATCTCACAAGAGACACTTAAAAGGAAAAACACTTCCAGCATAAAAAGCTTTGAAATGTCCCATCGTTGCTCCCAGATTCACAGCAGCAAGAACACTACCCCTAGCTCTGCTACATTTCAGATAAAGACATGGTTAAACTTTCTGATTAGAAAATGGTAGTGAAAACCCCATTTCTCTCTTCAGATTCCTCAGGCTTCAAAGTTTCTTACAAAACCTCATTCTCACAACCCTCAACTTGCATACATGTTTAAGTTTTTAAAAACAATTTTATAAACTAAAGCTTCATCAAGCAGACATACTACCTAAAGTAGATTTATAACTGGTAATGATAGAGGTAACTATTTTAATAATCATGACACAGCTATCATTCAGTGATCAAGACTCAAGTTTGTAAAAGAAGTCAACTGGAAACCATGATACAATTTTTAAGTGATAGAACAATTGTCTAATTCTGCCACCACAATAGAATGCAACTGGTTTTAATACACCCCTACAGAATGCAACTAAATAAAGGTTTTCTGCCATGTTAGGCTTAAGATTTCTTTTTTTTTTTTTTTTGGTTCTTCGAGACAGGGTTTCTCTGTGGCTTTGGAGCCTGTCCTGGAACTAGCTCTGTAGACCAGGCTGGTCTCGAACTCACAGAGATCCACCTGCCTCTGCCTCCCGAGTGCTGGGATTAAAGGCGTGCGCCACCACTGCCCGGCCTAGCTTAAGATTTTTTAATCACACATGAAATCTACTTCATTGAAAGCCAAGAAAATATATATTACCAATAGTCAAAAATTTAAATCTACAGCTATTTGAGACATTCCAACCCAGGAAAATAGAGGCTAGAGAGATGGCTCAGCAGTTAAGAGCCCTTGCTGCCCTTGTAGAGGACCTGGGTTTTGTTTTCTAGTATCCATACAGTCTGTAACTCCAGTTCCAGGGGAACTCAACGCCCTGTGCACCTGGTACACAGAATACATGCAGGCAAACATTCATACGACATAAAAATTATACTGTAAAAAGAAAGTTATTGTAAGAAACATATTCTAGCAATTACCTACATACAAAGAAATAACAGCATTCAAATACTCTATATCCACAACAATAAAATTCTCAGAATTCCACCGTGAGAAGCATTTTAATACTCCAGGTTTTTTTTTTAATTTTTGTTGTTGTCTTTGTTTTGAAAGGGAACAGAAGTAAAAGCTACCACTAGCAACACTGTTTCACAATTCAAAAACTGTTCCACAAGATCAGTTATGAAACAGAAAATTCCAGTAAATTAATTTCTAGATCTAGTATAGGGCATTCTAGTGTGAACTCTAAAAACAACTTCAAAAACTGCCTTTGGGCTGAGATGGTAAGGAGGTAAAAGCTGGCTGTGTTTGATCCTGGGATCCCATGGTAGAAGGAGGTAACAGATTCTGGAAAGTTAACTCCTGACCTACAAGCATGCTGTGGCACTTGTGTGCCCTCACTCATTCACAGTCTCACACAAACACACTGAGTAATTTTCATAATTTGTATGTGAGAATAATTTTGACAATTTGTATGTGAAAGTTTAACTAAGACCAGATGTTAAAACCTAGGCATTTTTTGATTCATTTATACAAATGTTTTAGTATGATAATTTCTTGCACCATAGCATTAGACTAGAATTTATAATAACTGTGAACTTAATAGTCAGACATTAAGCTTTTGCTTGTGTTTATCTTTAAAACCAGAAATAAATGTAAAGTATATCGACATCTTTGTTCAGATGAAAGAGGCCAATCCTTTTATATTCAAGGGTTTTATTTTTCTAATGGAGAAAGGTAAGGAAATTAGAGATTACTAAAAACCAGTATGGATTAAACCCATGGGCTGAAAAGGCCCTAGAAAGGCTAAATAACAGAATTCAGAGTGTCCAAGTGAGGCAAGGGTATAAAAAGAGAAAACAAGTTCCCAGAGGCCATATGTGTCACAGTGAGTGTGCACTTTGGAGGCAGTGGCGGCAGGGCTATGCAGCTAATGAGGAGAGGAATTCACTCACTGTATTTCTATAAAAAAAAAAAAAAACCTAGCAGAAATTAGGATAAACTATGGACTCAGACATTTCTAATATTGTCTGGTAGCACCTCTTCCCCAAATATGACTTGAGACTCATACGTTATAAAGAAAACAAATGACCAGATCAAGTAAACACTACAAAGCTTTGGTAAGATAAGAATATCCCATAAGTTTCCTTCCCACTCCACATTACTGCAGTGGTGTGACAAACTACAAAAACCCACTAGGGCAAAAGAGTCGGGGCTACACACATGCATAAGAACATAAGCACACATTTACCTTATAAATGACAGAGTAGAAAACATAGCAAGCAAAGAGCTAACACTTTTACTATGTGAACACTTTATTTTTCCAAAATAGTCCTTTACTACAATAAGTGAGAATTCAGTTGAAAGTAAACAGAATAGACAGATAATAAATTGTTTAAGCATCAAAAAATACAGGAATCATAAAATCTCTTTATTATGCCTAGAAAACTTTAGAATTTATCTATCTGATGTGACTGCTTACACTATGACGATAAAAAACCAGCATGGAAGAAATTCCCAGTCCTTAAATGTCAGAATACAGTTACAATAACATAACTCTTTACATAAAGACTTTAAATCATGGAAAAAACAAACGCTAATATAAAAATGGACTATGAACAGAAGTAAATCCATTTGCAAATATGATCACAATCAGAAAAAACTCAGAAATATAAGTAAAAAAGTTATTAGAGAGACATAAATGAGGAAGAATGGCAATGCTTAACACAAAATCTCGAAG
Source organism: Ondatra zibethicus (assembly GCA_004026605.1). Classification (NCBI taxonomy): domain Eukaryota; kingdom Metazoa; phylum Chordata; class Mammalia; order Rodentia; family Cricetidae; genus Ondatra; species Ondatra zibethicus. Next base: position 47,468 of record PVIU01009409.1, read on the forward strand.
AGATCGTGGGAGTGAAATACAGTATCGGGTCTTCACACTCTTTCAGCCAACATTTCTGCTGCTAGCCACATGCAGACGCAGAAAGTAGGATGCTTATGGAAACAACGGTTATCTTTGTGGACAACTGTTATCAAATCAAATACCTTTGACTGGAAATTGATAGAACTAAACGAGAGCATGCAATGAGTCAGAACATTAGGAGGCCACTCAAACTGATGCACCTCGATCTTTACTGATACGGAAATAAGTTCACATGCAAATGGGTGAGTAGGACAAAGAGGAAAACAAACAGGCTAAAAACATAAAACACTCTTTCCTTTGCAAAATGGCATATTGTATATTCATAATATATCATCACATGCCTAGGTATCTATAAGAACAGTAATTAAAGATAACTAAACTTTTTATACACTGATTTTTGCACTGGATAGAATAGTTCACACTTTAGAATAGTCCAGTATTATTGTTCTGGTCACAGGGAAACCAATATTTAAAAAATATAGATAAGCCCATGGCAAAGATGCCCCTTCAACAATATCATTAGCCTTTTCATAAATCAGAAACTAGAAAGTAGATACGGACAAAACAAAAACAATCCTCCTCAGGAGAAAAAAACCTTCCTGAAACCACCGGTCAGAATCTTCTCCAGAGTTCACCTCTCAAAGCAGCAAGGGCAGAAAGAGCTAAGAACCCAGCACAAGACATGGAAAGGCACGGCTCACTACAGAAGCCAACATCTGTAAATTGTTCACAGCACCTTATGATGTCAAAATGACTTTTCAGAACGTTTTCTGTTAGACATTATTGTTCTTATTGATACTAAACACACTTGGGAAAGAGGCAAGTAGACTAAAAGTTCAGAAAACCTCAGGAGGATGAGTTATATCCCTCAACCAGGAGTACTTGCTGCTCAGGAAGGTACAAAAACCACCTTCCTGGCACACTACAGGAAAATGTTAATACTCTGTTCTATTTTTGAAGGTGCTATACATTTCAAAACTTAAAAAAACTAAAAATATATTCTGAAGGCATTATACATTTCAAAAAAATTTAAAAAGCCTGTCAAATTAGTTATAAGATGCAATTATCATTATTATACATACTTTAAGTAGTATCAAATCTCCAAGAAAAGTTATTTAATACAAATTGTCCATTCACCTCTAGAACACTAAACAAAATCAGTTTCTGCTTTGTTACAAAGTACTAGCTGGAGAGATCATGCCTCACAACTATCTATAACTCTACATGTGGGCAAAACACCCATACACATAAAATTAAAATAGAAATTAAATAAATAAAATATATGTTAGTGGGCGTGAAAGATGGTTCAGCTGTTAAGAGCATTAGTTGCTTGCAGTGGTTTGAATGAAAATGACCCCCATAGGTTCATAGGGAATGGCACTTATAAGGAGGTATGGCCTTATTGGAGGAAGTATGTCTCTGGAGATGGCTCTGAAGTATCAGATGCTCAAAACAGACCCGGCGAGTCTCTCTTTTCCTGCTGCCTATTGATCTGGACGTAGAATTCTTAGCTCCTTCTCCAGTACCATGTCTGCCTATGTGCAGCCATGCTTCCTGCCATGATGACAATAGACTAAACCTCTGAACTGTAAGCCAGCCCCAATTAAATGTTTCCCTTTATAAGAATTGCCTTCATGGCCTCTCTTCACAGCAATAAAAAAAATCTAACTAAAACACAGCTCTTCTAGAAGACTCAAATTGGGCTGCCAACATCCATAGCTGGCAACTTATAACCTTCTATATCTCCTGTACAACATGGCATATGGACATACACATAAACAAAATAAAATTTTAAAAGGTACATTTTGAAAATTCTTACCCATATTGCAAGTTTAGCCTTATTTCCATCCACTGAAATCGTTTTCACCTTAAAGTCAACACCTTGAAGAAATGAAAATTTTGGTAAGTCATCCAATACAATATCATTTTTAAATTATAAAAAAAAACAGAAAAAAGGAAAATACTTTTCAAATGCCTAAATTCTGAAAATTCTAGACCTGAAAGCTGAAGGTTATCAATAAGGACAGCTCAGGATTTATAGTATAAATGGGAAGGGTTTTAGTCAAGATACCTACCTGTACTTCAGAAAAGAAAAACTCAAATTCAGCTGAGATGATTATAATACATACTGACAACCAGCAGCTACAACTGAAGTGCTAATCCAAAGAGGAGTGATTTTTGCTGATTATGGATCACCGCTGTTTTCAAATACTCTATAAACCTTTGTTCAGCGTATTTATTGTCTAACCCATGACAAGGATACTACACCCATCAAATGTCAGCAATATGGCTCCTGCACAAGACCACACAGACACACCAACACGGAGCAGTAAGATTTTATAAGCCCCTATCCCTAATGAAGACTATAGGTAGTCAGTGGCTACTGAGAGGGAGAATCAGTTTATTTCAGAGAACAGTTCTCTGATAGGTTCCCAATCCTACCTGGTCAGCCCTAAACACAGGCACATACAGGTATCACAGACTGGACTCAGTAGCCTGGGGGGGGGGACGTGTAACAATAATAAGTATAGAAGTCATGAATTCAGGAGAGGATATGGGAAGGGCATGGAATAAGGTGGAGAGGAAAAGGTAGAATGATGTAAATACACTTATGTATGACATTCTCAAAAACTTAAAATTAATAAAAAAAAGTGTTGTCTACCCAACTCGACCACAAACACAATCTTAGCTGTAAGTGGCTAGGGAAGTACTAAACACGTAAAAGGTCAACTTCTCCTTGTATTATGAACTCAATGCTTTTTCCCCTGGGAGGGGAAAGAATTATATAACCTAGTCAATGATCACTTGCAACTGTATTATTTTTTTAAAGTGTATAAAAACACTTAGCCTAATCCCTCTACTAGTGTTCCTAAGTGAATAGAACTTTGGCCCAAAGGTCTCTGAAAAGCTGCTATGAATACTAAGGAGGGCTTCATAAGAAATCAAATGAGGCCACAAAACATTCTCTCCTTTCCAGGAAAGGGAATTGATACAGGCCATCTGGCCCAAATGAACAGTAACTGCCCACATGTCTTTAAAATATCATCAGTGTAAGCTACTCCACTGGTCAGAAGGAAATACTAGCTCAAAACAAGATCCTATGAGCTAGTCACAATTAATTCACAACACAGCCAACTAAAATGAGCAGCACCCCCACATACTAAATGGTTTTTATTGTTGTTGTTTTCCAAGACTGGGTTTTTCTGTGTAGCCCTGGCTGTCCAAGAACTCACTTTGAAGACCAGGCTGGCCTCAAAGTCAGATTTAATCAGTGTTGGGATTAAATGTGTGAGCCACCATACCCAGCTACTAAATGTTTTCTAAAAAGCTTTATGTTTATTTAAAAAAATATGTCACAATACACTAGAATATCAGTAATCTTTGGAGGTCTTCTGGTAATCCATTACATATACAACTTAAGTAAAAATATGCATTATATTTAGTCTTCTAGCACACACACACACACACACAAATTGGTGCGTTGAGCTTGAGTAATAAAGGAATTGATCAAGTTATGCTTAGAACAACAAACAATAATAAATAAAAGGACAGTGCTGATTAAAAAGTCCAAGAAAAACAAAAGCATAAAATTTCTTTAGCCAATCTATGCAGGAATCCCCAGGCCCCACCCCTTATTGAGGAACTACAGGCAGTAAAGAGTTGATGGAGGAGGGAGCATAGTGGGCATTCGCTTTGCCAATGACTTTAGGCTATCTGACCCCATAGAGGCAGTACTTCTGGTCTGGTGTGACACCTTACAGGAAAGAGGAGGGGCAGTGTGTCTGTCTCTGTCTCTGTCTGTCTGTCTCTCTCTCTCACACACACACAGGCCTCCCCACACACACACCCCAAGCCCCGCGGAGCGGAACGGAAGACCTGGCATTTATCTGCCTTGTTGTGCATCTGCAAGTGATCCTAATAAATCTTTGATAGCCCTTAAAACGGGCTCTTGTGGATTCGCCCACAAGGAAGAATCACTCTTCTTTAAGGACGTGGCCACTGGTTGTATTCCCATGCTTTAGTACAAGCTCCACAGCCATAAGGACTAAGCATGGCGAACAAAATAAATAAATAAAACCACTCAACAGGAGGAAAATCATGCTTCATACTGGAAACCTAACTAGCTTCCCAGGCCTAGAGAGGTTTTGAAAAGAATCTAGCACCTCCATTTTGCTAGGTCAGCACAATCCCTGTTAGGTCTCAAAAAAAGTCAAATCTCACTCATTACCTATGACTCCTCCCAGCACTTCTCACCCCACCCACGGCCCTAAACCTCTCCCTCCCAGGGGCTGGCTTCAACTTCCCTTCCCCCAGTCATTTTGGCTATGGTCTTGGCCTAGACATCTCTCTTGGTCAGCAGCTGCTTTCTTGCTCTCCTTCCCTATGTGACCTCTCATGGTCGGGTTTAGTCTGCCAGCCATGCTCTTCCAGGACTCTTCCTTCTGCCTGCTTTCTTTTTTATATCTACAATAAAAATCTTCTCCATACTTTAAGAGTAGTCAGGTCCTCCTCCTTTTGTTTCTTTTTTTTTTTCATTCACTTACCACATTCTAAATCTTATCCTTATACCCACAGATAAGTGTGGCTATCATCCACCATCAATGAAACCTCTCTTTACAGAAAATGGAGACCATCACAAAAAGGCACAACTGGACACAATGCAGAAATCAACAGATCACAGCAAGTCCAGCCCCAGAGGAAACATCTTATGACTCAGGGAATATGGTGAAAGAGGGAGCAGAAAGAGTGTAAGAGCCAGAATACCAGGAGGTCTTCTGTTCTCCTAGAAATGGCTGTATAAACAAGACCCGAACAATGGAAAGGGGAAGTTTTGGGGGATGGCATATCTAGAGACAAAGAACTAACTACAGACAAATAAATGATGATGGTTGCTGAGAGAAGGAGAATCAGCTTCTCCCAGAGGAGTCTTATTAATGAGGGTTCATCACTTTAAACCCTCTGTTCTGGAATCTGATTACTGGCTTAGGACTTGTAATGCTAACAACTTTTGCCTTTATTTTCCCCTTGTATATCTTTCCAGTCATCAACCAAAACTTTCCCTTACTCCCTACAACTGGCAGCTATATAAATAAAACAACTGGTGAACTTCTGGAACCTTTCAGATAGGACCACTGGGAGTGTATCTCAACTACCACCCCCATCCAGCTCTAGGAAAGCTGACTAATAGAAGTTAGGGTTACCTCTTCAGAGGGAATAAAGACAACAGGAGGGAGAAAATGGCTAGGCATTTAGGGTAAAAAGACCCCAAAGAAAAGTGACTAGTTTCTTGACTAAAAGTCAAAAATGTCCTTGGTCCTGACTGGTCCTGACCTGTCCTGACCGGAGACCAGAAAAACCAGACATGTTCTGGGCCTCTGATCTCTGATCTGATTCCTAAATAATATTAGGATTACCTCTTAAAAGGTGGAAATGTTAGATTGGCAGTAAAGGCCCATTTAGTGAAAATACTATATCAAGACAATGGACTCTCTGGCCTGGGTCAAGACCTAACATTTTAGCTGGGTATGTCAATCACCTGATCAAGAAACCACTCTAGGAAGGCAGAGTAACCTTAAGACATTCTAAAGTGATAAGCAGAGTAATTATCCCTTTAATAAGACAATGTGCCTCTCCTTCCCAGAATACCTGCCCCATTACAGCTTTCAGGGTCATAACAGGACAGCTCTGTAACTCTGCCTATTTTCTCAATTATCCAGGAAGGCAGAACTTCTCTTTTTTCTTCCATCTGTTTCTTCAAATAAATATGGCCTTCGCTAACACTCTGGGCCTTACTCTTTCTCTAAAGTGTCCCTCCCTGACATGTGGCTGCCTGCCACCATGTGGCTGACCTCTGCACCTATTAATTTCATAAGGCAGGCCATTCTGACTACTCTCCTCCATAAAGGTGCTGAGCTTTATGGCTTATAAAGAAAAGATCAACAAGGCTATAAACCAGACTAACAAACAAAACTCAAATTAAAACAAAAAATCCAATGTGAAAGTTCTGATGCCAAGTGGTGGTGGCACACGGTTTTATTCCCAGCACTCAGGAGTCAGAAGCAGGCGGATCTCTGTGAGTTTGAGACCAACCTACCTGGCCTACAGAGCAAGCTCCAGGACAGCCAGGGCTACACAGAGAAACCTTGTCTTGGGGGGTGGGGGGAGAAAGTTCTGAGTATTACAGGTTGGGTGACCCTTATCTGAAACACTTGGGACAGACTTGCTTAAGATTCCTAGATTCCTGGACTTCAGGTCACCTCCATAACGATCCCATCATCACGTTGGTGCTCAGCTACAGACTCAAATTTCACATTTTTGGAGTGGTGATGCTCAACTTCTGCTAATTTTACAGAAGAAAAAAATAATTAAATAAAAGCTGGAAAACAAGTTGGATAATCCAGATGAATAAATAAATTCTTTGAAATCCAGTTTCCCAAAATTGACTCAAAGAAATAGGAAATCTTCAAACATAAAAACTATTAGAGACTTTGTAGTAAGAGGAGCGTGGGCCCCTTTGTTCCGTCCCGCCAGGCTAGCTTAGCCCCCGAAATAATCACACGGAAATTGTATTAATTAAATTACTGCCTGGCCCATTATATCTAACCTCTTCTTGGCCAACTCTCACATCTTAATTCAACCCATTTTTAATAATCTGTGTGTCACCACAAGGTCATGGCTTATAGGGAAAGATTCAGCGTGTTTGACCTGGCAGCTTCATGGCGGCGGCTCTCCCTGTTTCTCTTCTTCCCAGCATTCTGTTCTGTCTATCCCACCTACCTGATTTCTGCCTATCAAAAGGCCAAGGCAGATTTCTTTATTCAACAATGAAAGTAACACAAATACAGAAGAACCTCCTACACCATTTCCCCTTTTCCTGTTTAAACAAAAAGAAAGGCTTTCACTTTAACATAGTAAACTTACATAACAAAACAGTTATCAGGCAAGAATTAGTTACAATATTTATATCTATTTTATCTTTTATCATAACAATGGAAAACTATAACTATCTATCTATTATTCAACTCCATCAAAGACTCCAGAAGGACATAATATTACCTAAGTAAACAAGAAGTAAGCAACTTCCAAAACTCTAAAAATGACAGAGACATCTCGCTGCCTGGACAGTCACCCAAAGATTTTTGTACTGTTGGGGCATCCATCTTCAACCTACAGGCCCATAGTATCCAGCTGACTTCTCCATGAAGCAGGAAAATTCAAAGACAGTTTAGTCACTTTCTTCTGTATCCTGCAGAATGTCTCACAGACTTTTATGAATCAGGAACCCCGAAGGATCATCTCACCTTTAGGCAAGTTCAGCAGTTCTCTCTTTGCAGGTTCTTTGTGTCCAGTTTATGCAACAGTCCAGGCAAGAGCAGTTTCTTGCCCAAATGGCTATCAAACTCCATAAGGAGCCTCTTCAATGCCCATCTTCCTCTTGAAGTAGCTTGGTGCTGCCAGGAGCAGACATGTCTCATTGTTATGAAAAGCCCTAAGTTATTAAAACATTTAAAATGCCATATTCTGTAGTCTTTAAGAGATATGAAGAATGCCTATCTAACTGAGATATATCTTTATATATCTAGAAAACCTAACTAACATGACTATAAGCTTGACTATTATTGATGATTATCCATTAACAACTTATATTTCCTAATTATATATTACATTTTTAAATGAACTACACAATCACAATACCTTAATCAAGAGCAGAAATATACATATAACAAGACTGATCTTAAATTTATATCAACAAACCAAGATTCATACCAATGTAAATTAATTATATCTATATCATCTCCCCCTTTAAATGTAAAAGAACATTTATAAACAATATTTGGGAATATGGGCACAGTTTTTTCTCTCCAAACTACTTCGTGCTGAATGGGGACACTGTTAATTAGGTCTTTCATGGTGTATTCTGTGTGCCAGGTTTATCTCAGTTGGCAGTTAAGTGAAGTAATAGGTATGTTACTTTGGAGAAGAGATTTTGCTTTTGTTTCCACAGGAAATGAGAGACTGTGGATTTATTCTGAGTCAAGAAAACTCAGGTTTGATCAAGGAAGACCACCTCAGAAATCTCCGGTAGGAACAGATGGCCCGGATGTCTGAGTTCTACATCCAGAACAGACTCAAGATGCTGCCTGAGATGATCAAGACTCACAGGATATTCCAGTCAGGACTTGATCATAATTCTAAATTTTCTTTAGGTTCCCATAAGATTATCAGTGCCCCCAACCAGCTGGAAGTAGCCTGGAATACTACGCCCACATTCCCAAAAAAATGGAGTATGGATAATTTTCTTTGTTTAAAAAAAAAAAAAAGAGGGGGAAGTGGTGAAGGAGAATTGTCTGTATTCTGTCAATCATGTTCTAAATAAACGTTGATTGGCCATTAGCCAGGCAGGAAGTATAGGTGGGAAAACCTGACAGGAAGTAGAGGTGGGGAAATGAGAACAGAAGGGAAGAAAGAAGTTCTTTCCTAGTTCTGCCCAGATCACTGAAGAAGCAGGATGTGACCTGCCCCACTGAAAAAGGTACAGAGCTATGTGGCTGACATAGATAAGGATAGTGTGTTAATATAAGCTACAAGAGCTAATAAGAAGCCTGAGCTAAATGGGCCAATCAACCCATTTAGGAGACCTCTGTGTGATTCTCTTTGGGGCTAAATGGCTGCGGGAACTGGGCAGAACAGAAACCCCGACAAGCAGGCCCTTCACGTTACAAGACTTAACCAGTAATCAATCAAGTTTACTCACAGAATGCAAGGATGACTGAATAAAAATAATACTACATTAGCAAAGAAAAGGAGCATGATCATTTTAATTGACACAAAGGCACTGGACAAAATTCAATACACTTTCATAATTAAAAAAAATCAACAAACTAGGAATAGAAGGAAATTTCCTCAAAATGACAAAGGTCTGTTAGTCAGATTTCTATTGCTGTGATAACACTCCCAACATAACAACTTAAAGTGAAAAAACATTCCCTTTGGCTCACAGTTCTGGTGGGTCAAGTTACTTAGCCTCATAGAAGTCAGCTATTGAAGAGGCACATCATGCTAGGGGGCATGTAGTAGAACAAAGCTCTTCAGCTCAAGACAATCAGGAAGCAGAGGGGAAAGGCAAAGGAGACAACGACTAGATATATATTCATCTAGTGGCCTGTTTTCCTACTTTTGCAAGTTCCCATCATTTCCCAACATCATCTAAGTGTGACTCTATCAGTATATATAGGTCTATTGATCAGGTCAGAATCCTTATGATCTAAATACCTCCCAACAGCTCAGCTACTGAAACCATGTCTTAATCACATGACTTTCCATGGCATTCTCAATCCAAACCAAAACAACATTTTATATCTTTGAAGCAAATCCACAGCTACTAACATACTCAATGGTAAAAAAACTTTTTTCTCCAAAGATAAAAACACAATGTCACCAACTTTTACCACTTTCATCATTATACAAAGTAATAAAAAATTATTGCCAGAGTCACTTAGAAAGAACATCATAAACAAAAAGGTATCCAAATTGGAGAAGAGATGTTAAATCTAATTGTTCGTGGACAGTACTATCCTATCTGCAGAAAATCCTGGAGAACATACACACAACTGTTAAAACTAATCCCATAAAGGAATGACATCAAAGAATATTACCAGGATGTAGAAAATAATCCCCACAATACAGAAAAACATTTGCAAATCATGTATCTGATAAGAGATGAAAATCCAGCACACGTCTAAGAACCTCTATAATAAGACAACAAAACACTTAATCACCACAATATTTCAATAGACATGTCTGCAAAGAACATAAATGGCAAATCACCATATTAATTTAATCTGGTTATTAGTGGCATGCTTATTAAAAACCACAATGAGATAGACTTCATACCTATTTCCATGGTTATTTCATACTTTTTTAAAAAATAGAAAGTAATAAGTATAGACAAATTTGTAGCAGTGATCCTATGCTGTGACCCTTTAATATAATTCCTCATGTTGTGGTAACCCCCAACCATAAATTTATTTTCATGCTGCTTTGTAACTGTAATTTTGCTACTTCTATGAATTGTAATGTAAATATCTAATAGGTATGATGGTCTTAGAAGACCCAAAGAGATCGCGACCCAAAGGTTGAGAACTGCTGATAGAACAAGAACTGTGCACAGTTGCTGTTGTGAAAACAGATCAGCATCCCCAATATTAAAAGTATAACTATCATATGGATAAAGGCAGCAGAACCACACCTAAGTACAGACCCAAAAGCAGTGACAAAAGGCACTGGAGCACATACTTGGTCAACACAGTCATGGTGGGATCATCTACAACTGCCAAAATGTAGAAATACTTCAAGATGGGGAGGAAAGAGTTTATTTCACCAGGTCTAGATAACAGTTCATCATCAAGGCAGTAAGGGCACAAACTCAAGCAGGGCAGAACTGGAAGGAGGGAGGGTGCTTACTGGCTTGCTCCACATGGCTTGCTCAACCTGCTTTCTAATATATCCTAGGATCAATAGCCTAGGGGTGGCCCCACCCACAATGGGTTGGACCCACCCACAACCCACCCACATCAATAACTAAGAAAATGGCTTACTGGCTTGCCTATAGCAGATCTTATGGAAGCATTTTCTCAACTGAGGTTCCCTTTTTTCCAATATTTCTAAGCTTGTGTCAAGTTGACATAAAACTAATCAACATACTGTCCTAAAAAATGACATAACAGGCTGGAAGATATAAAATTAATATTTGAACTATCATTTTTTTATATCTGTATCCTGCCTCAGCCTAGAGTGCCCTAAAACTTGCAGTAATTCTTTTGTCTTAGCCTCTCCATGCTAAGATGACAAGTATGACTACAACCTGCTAAGAGTACTTCTGTAAGTTAGTAATTATGGAAAAACAAAAATAAACTCCTACTATTTAGAATGAAAGTCCATGGAACACCTAGCCTTAAATCTGACCAAACCTGTAAAAAACCTTGTGATGTGAATAAGAAATGTCCTCAATAGCCTCATTTATTTAAACACTTGGACCCCAGTTGGTGGAACTATCTGGGAGGTTATGGAACCTTTAGGAGGCGCAGCAGTGCTGGAGGAAGTACACCAATGGTGGGTGGGCTTTGAGAGTATATAACCATATAACCTTACTACTTCCTGTTCTCTCTTTCTCTTTCTGTATACTGATGAAATGTGATCTCTCTCCCTTTCTTTTCACCTCCCCCCCCAGCTTCCTGTTCCTACTGCAATGCCTTCCCCACCATTATGGACTCTGTTCCCTATGGAGTCATAAGCTAAACCATACCTGTTTTCCCCTAAGAGACTTTTGTCAGGGCATTTTATCACAGCAAATAATGATAATTAACATAGGTATGCACACCAAAAATCACAAAACATTCTGCTGTTCTGAGATGTAACCTTTTTGATGATCTTTTTAGAGAGCGATACCAGGTAACCCCATCTGGCATCAATATCACTATACCGTCTAGGATACAAGAACATTTTGCCTCAGCCTCCAGAATGCTGTGTCTGGAGGTCCAAAGAGGCCAAAGGTCAGAGAGTTTGGGACTAAAGTTTCTAGTTCATTCAAGGTTATAGTGTTTCTAACAAAGGTCCCACCTGGTAGTAAATCAGAGAGTTCTGCTCGCTGAAGGCTTTTGTCAACAGGTGTGGCTCATTGACAGACCTTGTGCTCCTGAAATAGGGAAGTAGTTGGTTTCTACCTAAAACAAAAGTCTAAGGATCCAACTAAATTCCAGTTCCCTTTATGGAAATAACTTGGGATTCCACCCAGGGAGTGGTTTGCCTTCAGAGCATTTGGTCTAGGGCATGAGTCAAGAGTATGAGCAATAAATGTAGCAATAAATAAATGTATGTTAATGCAGTCTTTTGTTTTACTCCTACGCTTTAGGGTCAGGTCCTATATTAACCAGTAGGAAATTAAACATGGGCGAACTAAAGGAATTAAACACAGTACTCACTGAAAAATTCCCTCTAGATACTATCCTACATATTGTTGCGATTTATTATTTTCATTCATGTCTTCGTATTCTTTACTATGTTTCTAAATTCCCACACTTGCACTCTGGAGAAAGGTATTTTTGTAGAGGCTGGCCCCAGACAGTTGTGAGTATATATCTGTGTCACCACTTAATGCTAATGAAATGAACATTCTTTAAAAATCAATCCTTCTCAAAAATGTCCTGCAGACACAACACAATCCCTATCACAATCCCAGCAGGTTTCTACTTAAAAATCAACAAACCAATTCTAAAGTCCACTAAGAATCAAAACAGCTCAAACACTTTTGGAAGAAGCAAAAAAAAAAAAAAAATAGAGAAGATTAAGAACAACTAATTTACAGATTTATTACAAAGCTACATAAATGAAGACAGTGAAATACTAACATAAGGACAGATGTATACAACCCAGAAATACACTGAGATACCTAAAGAAAACTGATTATTTTTATAAGGGCAGAAAAGCTATTTAGTGTGGATTCTTTTCAGCCAGTGGTTTTGGAATAACTAGATACCCATACCAAAAAAACAAAAAAAGAAAAACACGTGGCCTTCTGCTAGCAGAAAAACAATACTGAAGTCATTATACATAAATGGAAAAGTTGATACACTGAATTTCACTGCAATAAATTTGTGCACTTAGAAATGAAATGTACTATTAGAAAAATGATAAGAGTGAGTCTAAAATATCTACAAAGAAAATAACACCTACCAAAAATTGACATGGTGAATATTAAAATGCTCTCAAATTTCAACATTAAGAAAACAATACAAGGCTGGAGAGATGCCTTCACGGGTAAGAGCACATGTTCCTTTTTGAGAAGATCTGGGTTTGTTCCCAGTACTCTCATATCAACTAACAATCCAGTTCCAAAGGACTGAAGGTTCTCTTCTGGCCTCTGCCAGCACTACAAACAAGTGATGTACAGACAAAACACAAATACATATAAAACAAAAATGAATTTTAAAAAAGAAAGTAAACAACCCAACAAACAAACAAAAAAAAAAAACCTTAAGATTCAGATACTTTACACATACATGCACAGGGCAACAAATAAGAACTTAATATGATCAACATCAGTAGCTATCAAAGAAAGCCAAATTAAACCATAACCAAACTCCACACAACTACAAAAACAGTTACAATCTGAAAGACAGTTAAGTATATCACTTCTCAACAGCCACTGGTGTTAGAAATGAAATACTCCACTGCTTTAGGTTGAGGAATAATCTTTTTGTACACGGTGAAGATGTGTCACTTGGATTGGTTTAATAAAAAGCTCAATGGCCAATAGCTAGGCAGGATTTTCGGGGCAGAGAGGACTCTGTGAAAAAGAAGGCAGCAATACCAAGAAATGCAAATTAAGCAGGATGGGAAATATGGAGACGAGGTAATAAAGCCACAAGGCAGAAAGTAAAGTAATAGAAATGGGTTAAGAGCTAATTAGAAAGAGCCTAAGCTGTCGGCTGAGCTTTCATAATGATAAGTCTCTGTGCCATTATTGGGGAGCCCACGGTCCCAACGAGAAAGTCTGACTACAAATGACATCTAATGTGAGGTCCACGTATTTCCACATAAGACCTGAAAAAGCTTTAAAAAGGTTCCAAACACAGAAAAGCAGAACTGAATGCAGTTTCTAAGTCCCATAGCCTCTCATGCGGGCCGCAGTACAGGGCTGCATCATCTGCTGCCAGCAGTCACCATAGGCTACGATGTACAAGACAGTAAAGCAGATTCAGACAGAAAAAATAATGGTTACAGTGCATTTAACAATGTGAATAGGCTTAAGAAAAAAACGGAAAAGGATATAGACATTTATAAAAATAGTTTTAAAATAATAGCCTTTAAAGAGAAAAGTAATAAAAAAAAATAAGTCAACTGAGGATGGAAAAAATTATAAAACAGGGAATTTGGACCTAATATGGTGCTTTGTAAAATTTGAATTTTTTGAATACTAATGAACAGACAACATCTGCTAAGAGACACTGGACTGTGGAAGGGACTGCTAAATCTAACTATTTTTTTAAATGTATTAATTTTAAAATGTAAGTCAAAAAACTGTATCGACTTAGAGAAGAGGTTATGCTTATATTTCCACAAAAAACAAAAGGCTGTGGATTACTTCAAGGTTGACAGAGATCAGGTTTGATTGGGGAAGACACACTGAAAATCTTGGCTACAGACATAAAGAAACAAACTCAGAAAAACTACAAGACAGGTAATACATAATTTACCTGTTCAAACATAACTAAAAAAATCATCTTTGGCTGGCTTTTGTACAACACACAGTCCATACTTGTGTTAACACGGAAATGTATACTACCTTTGAAAGCCTGTGTGTTTTCAGAACAAAAGGACCAGATACCAATGAAAATGGATGTCCCAGGTGATCCAGCCTCTCAGAGTGCCTCTGCTGCAGTTTTCTCAGAGTTCTACATCTAGAACAGCTTCAAGGCTGCTGGCTGAGATGGCCCAGCCTCACAGACTATTCTAGCCAGTACTATATCAGGAAAAGCCTTGTGTTTTCCCAATGCACAGAGACTGAACAACAAATGTTATAGCCGCTCTCCCAGGACTTGACCATTATCCTAATGTTTTCAGGGTCCCCCAAAGATGCCCCTGCCCCAGACAACAGGAAGCAGTCTAGAGAATACAATGCCCACACCCAGACAACAGGAAGCAGTCTAAAGAATACAATGCCCACATTCAAAAGAGGTGGGATGGGTGGTTTTTGGTTATTCAATGGGTAATAGATATTTGTCATCATTTAGAGAGGTTGCTTATTAAGTTGTTATTGGTAATGGTCAAGAAAGCACTGAACAAAAGAGATTGGATTCAGGAATGTCATTCTGAAAAGAAAAGAGGCAATACAGAAATGAGATAGGATAAAAGGATAGACTTTTGATCCTAATTTTAAAATAAAAAAGCAACTACTAGTCTTACATAATTTACATTAGTATGGATTTTTTGTAATATTAATACAAATTTAAGGTTATGTTATACTGTACATACGTTTCTACTCTTGTTTAAGATAATCTTGTATATTGATATAAATTTAAGACTATTTTTGTTTGAACATACTGTATATACATTTCTACTATTGTTTAAGGTATTGTACCTATACAGCTCATTTAACACTGTAAATTTCTAAACCTTGAACGTTATTACAAACTATTTAGGATAATAAAGAAATGAAAGTTAGCAGTTAGCCACCTAAAACAATCAAACTTGTTAAGTATGTTTTCAAGGTCAAAAAGAGATATATTTTAGATAGACAGGTGGTGTTCAGAAACTCCACAGATCTACAGAATATGGCATTTAAGAGGTTTTAATAAAATAAGGCTTTTCATGACAATGAGACATGTCTGCTCCTGGCAGCACCCATCTACTTCAGAGAGGATGATGGGTATCAAAGAACCTCCATATGGAGTTTGCTTTGTGACAAAGTTAGCCACTGGGCAAGAAACTGCCCTCGCCTCAATTGCTGACAGTATACTGTCCAAATTGGACAAGCAGGACACAAAAGAAAGCAAATGTCGAGCTTTGCCTAGACAAGGTACGACAGTCCTTCTTTATATAAAAGTCTGCCAGATAATTTAGGCCTGTAGGCCAAAGATGAACACCTCGCATTACAGAGAAACCCTGTGGTGACTGTCCAGGCAGTCAGATGTCTCTGTCATTTTTTTAGTTTTGGAAGTTACCTATTCTGCACTTCCTATTTACTCAAGTAATATTTTATCTTTCTTAGGTCTCTGATAGAAACTGAAACTTAGATAATTATAATTTTACAGTTTTTCTTGCTACCAAATTCAAAAAAGACACATAAGAGATATAAAGTTTATAAGGTGGAGAGACATACAAGTTTAAATTGTCTATCTAAAAAAAAAATGTTTTGAGGTCTAAAAAGTTTTAAGATGGTAATACAAGTTATAACAAAAAATGGTTTATATACAAAACTTCATCAAGATAAGATAAATAAGAAAGTGTTTTCTTTAAATATGCCAAATACGAATAGACTGGACATTGTGAATGTAATTCTTAGTTGATAATTTTTCTTATTGTAGATACTTTCATTTGTTAAAGTTAGTATCTTTCCTTTCTATTTAGACAATACCTGATAATTTTCTTATTGTATATAATTTTACTATATTAGAGTTAAAACATTTTCTTTTCATTTAGACAAAAGGGGGAAATGTTGTGGAATAATCCTTTTGTACACTATAAAGATGTGTCACTTAGATTGATTTAATAAAAAGCTGAACAGCCAATAGCTAGGCAGGATTTTCGGGGCAGAGAGGACTCTGGGAAAAAGTAGGTATGGAGGTGAGGTAGTAAAGCCACAAGGCAAAAAAAGTAAATTAATAGAAATGGGTTAATTTAAGTTATAAGAGCTTGTTAGAAACAAGACTACGCTATTGGCCAAGCTTCCATAATTAATAATAAGTCATTATTTGAGAGCTGGTTAGTGGGACAGAGAAAAACTTGTTATGGCTTTAAGTATTGAGTCCATCTGCCTTGTGGCTTGAAGTTTTTTAGCTGTCTTCTACATTAGTGGGATATTTGGACTGTGTTTTAGTATTTCCCTCTCTGTTATGTTAGCTAATTACTATAGAGTAAGAGAAAATGCCAAAATAACTTAAGTACCACTGTGAAACACTATATGTAACAATTATCTAAAATTTTTCTTTATACATGATAGACATTTTAATCTCTAATTATAGTACTGACATACAAAGATATATGATCATAGTCTACTGTGAGGTAAAATATTGATTTTTGTATAAAACATTAATTTTCACAACTGAAAAAAACAGACAAAACCAACTGAATCAATTGTTTTTAATCTTTAAAACCTATTTGTGTAATGGTTGCAACAGAAATCAGAATGTAATCTCATACCCAAATGTAAAGATTTTAAAACCTCAGGGCCTAGTCAGGGAACAAATTATAGATATTTTTATTAGTATGCAAGGATTATAGTATTTGTTTTGGTAAAAGGCAAGGCCTTTTTAGTAATGTAGACAGTCCATGATGGCTGCCATTCTGGAGTCCTTGTGTTATTTCCATTTACAATGACACTTTTATATTAAACATGATTTATTTCCTCACTAAATATTCCATTTCAGTCAAATTTCCCCTCCTGTCAGTTGCCACTCATTTATGCCTCACTATCTATTACTGAGCAAAACAACCCATGCTTCGAAAGAGCAGGTTTTATTACATAGTTTAAAATGAGCAAATACATCAAAACCAGAACAAAATAGAGTTTGACTTGCTAGTATCTTAAATGATTCCCTTTTTTATGTCTCACACACAGGAAGTAACATCTATGCCACACAGATGCTAAGTAATGCCTAATAAAATTTATTAAAAATTTAAAGACATTTTGAGTCTGTATTGATAGGAACAAATAAGGATGAATGATTCCTCACAGAAATCAAAGTATTAATGTGGACAACAGAAGTGCATTTGAAAAGTCATTTGACAACCAAAGCTGGGATGACAGAACCAGGTATTACCTTTCCTATCTGTTTCAGGTTAAAACAAGAACACAAAACCATGAGAAGAAACAGGACATATATATACTCTCAAAAGAATCTTTCTACAGGAAAGCTACAAAGAGAAAAATAAAAACATTACAATGATGAAATTGGGCATCTTACGTGACTAAAAGCCGCCAACAGCACCAGAACAATATACACGAGGCACCTCTTGCTATAATATTCTAAGAATATTTTTGTGGAATTCCTACCAAAAGAAATTGCATAACTAGACTCTACCTTGGAAGACACTGGGCAAGCAAAATGAGGACAGTCTACAGAGCAACTGGCCTGTACTCTTCAAAACTGTCAGACATGGACAGACAACCAAAGGACAGTGAACTGTTAAAATTAAGAGACTGAAGAGATGTGGGCATGGTAGCTGAAGCCTTTAACCCCAACAACTGGGAGGCTGGGACAGAGGGGTTGTCACTCGTCTGAAACCACCCCACACTACAGAGTGAGTACCAGGACAATCTGAACTAGTGTGGAACTGGAGATGACTAAATTGCTTGACCTAAAACATAATTTAGTCCTAACTTTACTTTTGCTATATAGGGTATTGATAGGCAGTTGATGAAATCTATCAATGGACAAAACTTTATCTTTGTTCATTTAGGAAAGTATACATTAAATCACTTAGATATTAAAGACAAAAGTCTGCAACATATTCTTAAGCAATTCATTTAAAAATAATCCTGTGTGCGATGCATGCAGCATAAGAATAAGGCAGTAAGCGTAAGAATAAGTAAGTGTAAGAATAAGGCACAATGCACGCCTTTAAGCCTTTAATCCCAGCACTTGGGAGGCAGAAGCAGGCAGATCTCTGTGAGTTCGAGGCCAACCTGGTCTATAAGAGCTAGTTCCAGGACAGGCTTCAAAGCTACAGAGAAACCCTGTCAAGAAAAACCGAAAAAAGAAAAGAATAAGGCAGGATAGAGGGAGATGACTAAGGACCTGAGTTCCATCCATAGAACCCAGAGAAGAAAAGCCAGGAATGGTAGCACATACCTGTCATCCTAGCACTTGGAAGATTCTGCTGGCTAGTTTTATGTCAACAAGTCCAACTAAGAGACAAGTCATTTGTGAAGTGGGAAGCTCAACTGAGAAAATACCCTGCCAGAATGACATGTGGGCAGGTCTGTGGGTATTTCTCTTTATTAAAGTTGATGTTGGAAGGCCCAGCTTACTGTGAGATGTGCCATCCCAGGGAAGGTGATACTGAAGTATTTAAGAAAGCAAGCTGAGCAAGCCATGAGGAACAAGCAGCAAGCCGTTAAGGAACACTCTTCCATAGCCACTGCATCAGCTCCTGACTCCAAGTTTCTGCTCTGTTTGCCTTCCTGCCCCAACTTCCCTGGATCATGATTGTGATGTGGAAAGATAAAGCAAAATAAACCCTGATAGGGCTCATAGGTATGGGTCCATTCTACCTTGACTAAAGGTCAGACAGTTGGAACTAATTTCTGTTCCTTCAAGGTTATTGTCAACGGTTCAAATAATAGGTCAGAGAGAGCTGGTCTCTCAAGGTTATTGTCAACAGGTGTGTCTAATATCCAAACCTGGTATTTCAGGTATTAAGAACTAGATCTGTTTCTACCTCAAACAAAAGTCTAAGGATCCAACTAGGTTCTACTCCCTTAGGGAGATAACTATGGACCCCACCCAGGGGGTGGTTTGGTCTAGGATATGAGCATTACTTATTTTAGCAACAGAACGTTTAACTAAGAATGTAGCCTGTAACCCTTCAGCTGGTCTGTATCAAGGGAATGCACTTTTTTTTTAACCTTACCCCTACCTTTTGGGGTCGGGGTATTTTAGCAAATGGAAATTAACTGCAGGCAACTTTCAGTATTCACTGGATGTCCCTCTAATACTATCCTATGTCTCTTATTTCTCCTATATCTATGTTCCTTTTGCCTAATAATTCTAATCCTCACATTCCTACCCTGGAATATACAAACCCACCATCGCTAGGAGAATGGCAGAAGTCTCCCGAAAAAGGTGGCTTACAACAAAAGTCTTTCCTCCCTAAGTTGCTTTTGGTCACGGTATTTCATCACAACAAAAGTAACCCTGACTAAGATAGAGGCGCTTGCTGGCCAGCCAGCCTAGGCTCCTTGGCAAGTTACTGATCAAGGAAAGACCATGTCTCAAAAAAATAAAGTGCCTGAGGAATGATTGTACTATAACCTTCATGAGCACATATGTATACACATGTGCACATGCTCATACACAAAGAATAAAGCAAAAGTGATAAATATCATCACTTAGAGAATATGAATAGAATATTTAGTATTTCCCATTTTCTCACTAAACCTGAAATTATCCCACAATAAATAAAAACAAAGCCAGTTAAAAGGAACTTCCTACTTTCACTAACAATGGCATTAAGATTCTTTAATAGTCTAGATAAAGAGTCACTTTCAAGCACTCCAAATTTTATTTCTAAAATGATTTTGGGGCTGTGGGTAAATGATTCATTCAGTAAGTGCTTGCTACACAATCATGAAGACATAAGTCTACACTCTAGCACCCATGTAAAAGCTGGGCAGGGTAGCTTGTATCTGTTATCTCAGCTTTGAAGAGACAGAGACAGGAGGGTCCCAGTGTAATGGTCTGTCCTCTCCCTTTAAGAGACAAGCCCCACCACTCCCTCTCCCATCCACCGCCACTGCTGAGGCAGGTGGATCTTCCTTCCACTTCCAGTCTGAGCCCCTCCTTTTCTGTCTCTTTCTGCCTCTTTCCTGAAGAGGTAGCTTCTGTCTCTCTCCCCTTCCCTACTCTATTTCTCTGTTTCTCTTTCTCTCTCTCTCTGCCTCTTTCTCCTCATCCCCTTTCTCCCTCTCTCTCCCCTTTCCCCTTCCCTTCCATAACCCACTAAATAAATATCCATCCTCACTCTGTAGGGTGTGCCTATCCGTCTCAGTCTCTCACCCGCCATGCAGCTCCCTGCCTGCAATCTGCTGCCCCTCACAACCCATGGGCCACTCGGGAAACCACAGCATTTTACAGCTACAGCTCCTTGTGGCCCACTGCCAGCTGCAGCCACTTGCGGAACAGCACCGTTTTACTTTTACCATAACACCTAGGACTTGCTGACCAGTCAGTCTAGCCAGATTGGAGAGCTCTAGGTTCAGTGAGAAGCCCTAACTCAAAGATTAAGATGGAAGGTGATAGAGGAGAAAAGCCAATGTCAACCTCTGGCCTCTAATCATCTATATACTTGCATATGAACAGATACACAATTGATTTTGGTATCACTGCTCCTAGTTTTACTGGTATCAAGGACATAAATTTATAATACACAATAAATACTGTAGCAAATATCAAAAGTATAAAATTAACAGACTTTGACCAAGTTTGTTATATTCATCACTAGAATGATAGTGGTTGATATGCAGTATATATTTAAATTACTACTATCTGATGCAGAATAAAAATAATCCATAGTACAGGAATGAAATGTGTGTGCAAACCATCATATCAGTAGTGCTTAGGAAATGCCACAAGATGAGAGACAACATTTTATGGACACCAAAGCTAAGTCTCACAGACAAGGTGTCCACACACAGTGCACATGCTAAGAAGAAGGGAAGGGATGAAGACAAACAGAGTCCAAAGGCATAAAAATATATGGCATTTCTACTGTACTTTTAAACTTAGCTCACCTATTGTTGCAGCAAGTTCTGGATCAAAGGTGTCATCTGTGAACCTCAGGAGCAGGCTAAAACAGAGTTAAAGACAGGTCAGGACCTTAACTGCTTATTTCTAATCATATGACACATATGTTAAATTTTATCACAACGATTACTCAGATACAGATAGAAGAGCTGATGTAGGTCTGCAGGGGAATTAGCGTACTGAAAAGGCAATAACTGAATTGTAAATTCCCAAGACTCCCAAGACTAAAGGAATCCACTAACAAATATGCCTTATGCTCTCTACCCAAAATTTCTCAAGAGTCAACAGTTTGTTTTTTGCTGTCTTAGTACACTCTTCTGAGAAAAAGAAAGCAGTATCTCACACTGGTACAGATGGCAAGGGAATAATAGTCTCTTGGAATCAAAAGAGCTCACTATTTCACTCTGCGTTAAATAAAGACTGAAAGATGTAAAAGCACAGCAAATTATAACAAGTAATAAAACATAAAGTCAAACAACAGGGAGAAAGATGATGACAGCCAAGCAAATGCTGGGGAAGGCGCAGAAACCAGAAAGGCAACTGCAACTACAAAGGGCAGTATGACAAGGGCTGGTCTACAGTTTGAAAACCAACAGGAGATAACTGCCATAGTTAAAGTGTAGGGAAGAGGACTAACCTTAGAAATAATGGTAAAGAAAATATTAAAGAATGGACAAAAGGAAACAATGGCAGACTAGAAAGATCCACTGTTGGTGCCCAATGTGAAAACTACGCCCATATTCCAAAATATTGTTTATAAATGTTCTTTTACATTTAAAGGGGGATATGATATAGACATAAATAATTTGCATTGGTATAAATTTTGCTTTATTGATTTAAATTTAAGGTCAATTTTGTTATATATATGTATTTCTGATCTTGATTAAGGTATTGTGATTATGTAGTTCATTTAAAAATGTAATATATAATTAAAAAATATAGGTTGTTAACGAATAATCATCAATAATAGTCAAGTTTGTAGTCATGTTAGTTAGATTTTCTAGATGTACATAGATATATTTCAGATAGGCATTCTTCATATCTTTCAAAGACTCAAAATATGGCATTTAATGTTTTAATAACTTAGGACTTTTCATGACAATGAGACACGTCTGCTCCTGGCAACACCAACTACTTCAAAAAAAAAGATGGACATCAAAGAGGCTCCTTATGGAGTTTGTTAGCCATTTGGGCAGAAAACTGCTCTTGCCTGGACTGTTACATAAACTGAACATAAAAAACCCACAGAGAGAAGACTACTAAACTTGCCTAAAGGTAAAATGATCCTTCAGGATTCCTGATTCATAAAAAAGTCTACAAGACATTCTACAAAATACAAAAAAAAAAGTGACTAAACTGTCTTTAAAATTTCCAGCCTTATAAAAATGTCTACTAAATACTATGGGCCTATAGACTAAAAATGGATGCCCCCAACAATACAAAAAAACTTTGGGTGACTATACAGACAGCGAGATGTCTCTGTCATTTCTAGAGTTTTAAAAGTTACTTACTTCTCGTTTACTTAGGTAATATTATATCATTCTGGAGTCTTTAATAGAGTTAAAAAATACATAGTTATAATTTTCCTTTGTTATAGTAAAAGAAAAATAGATATAAATATAATAACTATAATTCTTACTTAATAACTGTTTCGTTATATGTAATTTTACTATGTTAAAATAAAAGCCTTTCTTTGTTTAAACAGAAAAAGGGGAAATGGTGTAGGAGGTCCTTCTGTATTTCTGTTGCTTTCATTGGTTAAATTAAGAGACTGCCTTGGCCTTTTGATAGGACAGCCCTTAGGTGGGTGTGATAAAACAAAATACAAAAAAAAAAAAGGTGTCACAGACACAATAAATCTCCGGCCTGAGATAGACATAGGTTAAAATCTTCCCAGTAAGCCACGACCCTGTGGTAATACACAGATTACTAGATGTGGGTTAAAGCAAGATGTGAGAGTTAGCCAAAAAAAAAGAATAAATATAATGGACCAGACAATGTTTTAAATAAATACAGTTTCTGTATAATTATTTCGGGTGGTTAAGCTAGCCGGGTACCGGGAATGCTGCCCGCTCGCCTCTTACTACACACTGTGGCTCTGTGGGACCCAACACTGTTTTACTGACTGTTAACTGTCCCCTACTAGAGGTTCTTTGAGAATAAACTTTAAGTTTTTCATTAAAGCCCCACATTTACAAAGCTAATGACCTCCTGCACACAACCTCCTGAAGTACACCATTCTACCAGGCTGAGTCCGAGTGAGAGTCTTGGGGAAAGCCCTACAAGCTGTGATTACTGCTAGTGATGTGTCTGTGGACCACAAACAGCCTCCTGGTAGTGCCAAAAACAGCACTACCAAGTATAGGAAAAAACTTTTTTTCCTACTTCTGCTATGTTTTATTTCACACAAAACAGACACAATGTAGTCAAAGTAACAAAGAACAGTCAAAATCTAGAGATTTCTACTTAGCATCTGGACATGAACTTTTCTTCACTTCCAATGTAAGTTAGGTGACACCATGTTCATGGACATGAGCCACACTCAGGCCCCGCACCCAGAAGTGGGCGGCCAAACAAAATGAACTCTAGGGTATTTCAGGAGATCCTTTTTTGTTCCAGATTGCTTTGTTTGCTTATTTTTTTATCTTACTGACTATTTCCTTGTGCATTAGGATTCTGATTTTGTATGTTTATGGTGTATGTATGTGTGTATACATGCTTTTTTTTAAACTCTGATTTGTTTATTGGCTTGTTTGTTTTCTAAAGAGAGAAAGTAGGCACTGAGTTGGATTGGTGGGGAGGTAGGGAAGATCTGGGAGAAGACATGGGAGGGGCACCATAAGGAGAATATGTTTAAAAAAATATTTTCAATAAAAAATATTGTGGGGCATGGTGGCACATGCCTTTAATTCCAGCACTTGGAGACAGAGGCAGGTGGGTCTCTGAGTTCAAAGCCAGCCTGGTCTACAGAACTAGTTCCAGGACAGTCTGGGCTACACAGAGAAACCCTGTCCCCAAAACACAAAAACAAAAAACCAAAAGTAACAACTTATGACTCTTAATAGTTACTTGTTCAAAGTATCCTCCGACCCACCCAGCTATCTAGAATTTAAGAGAATAGACAAGACATACCTCTATACTTGGTCATCACAAAAAAACACTGCCACAAACATGCAGGCTAGCCAGGTTTGATGGTGCATACCTTTAGTTCCAGCACACTGGAGACAGAGGCAGGCAAATATATGCAGATCAGCCTAATCTACAAAGTAGAGTTCTAGGACAGCCAGGGCTACATAGAAAAACCCTCTCTGAAAAAAACAAAAAAAAATGCAGGCTAATATTACCTTGTAATTACCATAAAAAATGCAGGCTAATATTACTTTATAATTGCCATAAAAAAATGCAGGCAATCAGAACAGTATTGAGGATTTTAACTGAACAAAAAGACAATATGCCAGGCACTGAGCCAGAAATGTTTCTTCTGTAACTTGCTAGTCCTTATAAGAGGTACTTTGTCTACTGCAACTTTCTAACAGCTGAAAGCAACGAGGAAAAAAATCTGCTTGTTCAGACTAAGGTTATCCTCTGCTATATAGTAATTTCTTAACACTGCCACCTCACTTGGTCTAGATCCGTAAAAAAACATAAACAACTGCTGGTTACAACAACCCTTCCAGATCATGCCTAAGACAAATGTTTCTGTACTAATCTGCCTTAAAAGGCAGAGGCTTCTATTACTATAGTCATTTATTCTTGTCATATCCACAAAGATAAATAGTCAAGACTATTTTTCACAACATATCACAGACCAATATTCTAGTTCCCTAAATAAAATACTGATTTGTTGTTGTTGTTTGGTTTTTAAAGAAAGAGTTTCTTCTCTGCATAGCACTAGTTGTCCTGGAAGTCTCTATAGACCAGGGAGGCCTTAATCTCAAGATCCGTCTGCCTCTGCCTCCCAAATGCTAGTATTAAAGGCATGCAGCATCATGTCGGCCCAATACTGTTTTAAATGGGCAAAAATATTTTAGAAAAAAATTTTAGTGAGAAATTTGTAACTCATTATTAAGTACTAAAAAAGAGTTTAAAGTACATTTGACCCAAATTAAGACTGTACAGGAGAATGGATGAGGCGAGTAATCCACTCACCACACTTTGAAAGTGTGATCAGAACCAAGCCTGGTATAGTATGGCTACAATCCTAGTACTTGAGAAGCTGAGGTAGGAGGATTGTAAACCAGGCCAACTGCTGTTTACAAAACACGTCCCAGGCCCACAGTCTATGTAACCAGAACCTATTTCAAGAAACTAAATAAAATAAAAACAATAATACAAGGGAACTTTAGTTATGTAGTTAACTATACCTCCAGTTAACCCTCTAGAAAATTCGAACATACTCAATTTTGCCCATTCAATACATTGTCTAGGCCAACCACATACTGGGTTGAGATGACAACCTGTTATTCTTGATTTCAAAAACAAGTTCTACACAGGCAGGGTGATACATGCCTGTAATCTTTGTGTTTTGAAGGCTGGAGGAGGAGGATTCCCAGTTTGAGGCCAACTATGTGACATAAAAATTTCCAGGCCAGCCTTGATCACATAGACTCTACGACAAAAGACACAAAACAAAACAAAAATGTAGGTTCTTTCTCAAATTATAATAGAGAAAAGAAAAATCATGAAGGTGTGTGATTCCTAGTAAAACTATATTTTATACATAAACTTTTTAACATCCATGTACAGAAGAGTAATGATAAAGATTTATTCGTTACTTCAACACACACCGTTCTATTGCTATAGAACGCTCCTTTAATTTGTTCTTTGGTATTCAGAAGCATGTCACTAAGGGACACTAAAAGTGCACATTAAAGGAGAACAAACTTTTAAAAATACAGAATGGTTTATTTAGTAAATTATTCAGATTTATTTAGTAAGCTTGCTAATACTTAAGTACCTAAAAATCTAAGTCTTTATGAAATGCTTTAAAGTTGTTTGAAAGATCTCAAGCTAATGTCAAATATGAAATTGTTACTAGCTCTCAGGGATTTAAATGCTGCTTAAAGATCAAGAGAAGCTCAAATAACATTTATTCATACTCAGAGGGCAAGGATGACTTCACCCGGAGAACTTTGTTCAGACCTGGATGAAATCATAACCTTCTGGCAACACCCACCTTTGACTTAATACACAACTCTACTGTTAATATAATCCTTCCCAAAGAGTCAAAGCAAAAAAGACAATACAGTATTTTTCCTTTCATGTCTTATATGATGTGGCAAAACAAGAATAATCTCTTAAAGATGGCTCACTGCTTAAGAACCCTGTGCCTTAAGAGATATGTTCAAGCAGTTACCTGAAGAGTTCTTTCACTGCAAACAAATAAATGATGTAACAAAAGATTGCGCTAAAATGAGCCACGAATGTGACCTAAGTCACCAAAGTTTCTGTGTAGAACATTAAGTATTTGAAGAACAGTTATACTGAAATCGCAAAGGGATAAAGTTCCTATTGATCTCAGCTGCGGGGATGACGACTAGCTGAACTCTACCGTTAAAGGTCAGCTGGACTCGAGGGGGCTAACAGCCGGCGCGGTCCGGATCGTCTCGGCGGGATCAGGCCCCAGCCCGGCCGCCGAGCGGTGAGGAACCCGGCCTGTGAGGCCTGAGCCGGGCGCCGGGCCGGGGCGGAGCCAATAGGGCCGCAGCGACCGTTCCAGAGGCCGCAGGCCCGCCGCGCACCGCCTCACCTGGACTTGCCCACCCCGCTCTCGCCGATGATGAGGATCTTCAGAGTGGTCAGCACGTCCTCGTCCATCCTGCGCCCACTCTACTCGGACACAACCCCCGTCAGCGTTCCCCAGCGTCGGCGAAGACGGCCTGCGCATGCGCACCTCCGTGACCACGGCCTCCCTCTCCCACAGGATGTTTGGGCGGCGGGGGCCACAGATCGCCGGGTCCGCCCAGAGGCAGCTCTGCGCCTGCGCACTCCCTGGAGCGCAGGCGTTTTTCCGGGCGGCTCCTGCGTTGTGCAGGGGCAGATGGGCAGGGCTGCGTGTAAGTCCGCCTACCTTCTTCCGGGAACTGGCTCCGCCCCAGCCCTAACTCCTCCCGCTTCCGGTTTTGTACTCTGATGACTGGATATTACATCAGCATCTTCAGGACACTTGTTGCGGTGGGCAAAACTCAGTGCTTTGAGGTGAACTGTCTTAGATGTAGGCACAGCCTTGACGCGTTGCTGAGCCTCCTCCACTCTGTCCCCACATCAGGACCAACATTTTTAAAGTAACAGCTAAGTGCTCAAGGGTAGTTGTGAACAGGTAGTTGCTTAAGAATGATCATTTATCTTGTAAGGAACTAAAGGTAGATCCAGTACATACAGATCTTTGGTTCAACTGCAACTGTTTCTGGTGATTAAACTACTCCAAGAATTACATGCGTATGTCCGTCTCTCCACTAAGCTGTAAATCCTGATGAAATTACCAGAACTCTCTAAATTACCTAGCAAACTGTCTGGTGGACGCTCAACATTAATTCTGTCTTGCTTCCTTGTGGTTGTAGCTAACATCATGTGTGACAGACATTTAGTTAAAAAAAATACAGGTAAAATTCTGAATCAGTTAAGAAATTAATTTTTTAGCCATGCATGTGGCACATGTCCTTAATCCCAACACTCAGAAAGCAGAGGTCAGTGGGTTTCTGTGAGTTTTAAGACAGCCTAGATTACATATTGAATTCCAGACATAGACCATATCTCAAAAATGAAACAAAAATTTGTTAAATGCCTTGTGAAGTTCTTAAGATAACTAAACAGTCCCTTTGGGTCTTTTCTCAAATGTACTTTTACTGAGGTCAAGTCCTTGTCTGTACTTAAAAATTTACAGATATCTCCAGCATTCGCTATACATCCTTTTATTATTTTTTCTATATAATGCCTTCTGAAATACTACATGTATAGTTACTTCATTTATTCACTAGTCTTCCACAGAGATGTCTCATTAGAGCAAAGTTTTTTAATATCTAATAGAGAAAGGGAGAGTGAAGAATCAGTGTGAGAATTGAGCTGTTTTCCATTTGTTCCTAACTTGTGGCCATTTCTAGTTTTTTGGGCAGACCTATTTAT
Organism: Ondatra zibethicus; assembly: GCA_004026605.1. Classification (NCBI taxonomy): domain Eukaryota; kingdom Metazoa; phylum Chordata; class Mammalia; order Rodentia; family Cricetidae; genus Ondatra; species Ondatra zibethicus. The sequence goes on from PVIU01009409.1 coordinate 75,856, forward strand.
CATTTGGAGACTTTTGCTGCTTGTCTGCTAATCTAGTTTCATCTTCTAAATGTGTGTGTGCATGCGTGCGTGCATGTGTGTGTGTGTGTGTGTGTGTGTGTGTGTGTGTGTGTGTACTGCCCCTTGATATCTCTTGGATCAACACTGCTTCTTCAATTTACTTTGATGAGTCTTACAGTTATATTTCTGACTTAGATATTTCTCCTCGAGTTCAGGCTCACACACCCAACTCCATGTATGTCCTAGGTATGTGCCAAGAAAAACTGCCATGGACACTGAACTTAGTATCTTCTCCTCAATGTATGTTTTTATCTCGACTCCTTCCTAATGAGTAACATTAACACCCATCTAATTCTCTTCCCTCACTCCACACCCTCTTAGTTCTCACAATTCAAGCATGCCTAAAATCACTGATTTCATGTTTCTCAGTGTTACCATGTCATCATCTGTGAGCACGACACCATGTCAGTTGCACACAGGAATCCTGCCTCTAGTCTCTTCTCACCTCATTATAATACCACAGCCAAAATGAAATCTTTTAAATGCTGACTTAAGACATTCTGTTGTTACGCCTCCAGCTTCATTTCTTGATACTTTATGCCTTGAGTTTTCTAGTCCAGTCAAACTAAACATATTTTCAGTAATCAGGAGCCTTGCACAAAGTTCTTCTGCCTGGAGGAGTGCTTGTCTTGGCCCCCTT
>PVIU01009410.1:0-76503 GCA_004026605.1 Ondatra zibethicus
TGTCTCATCTCGCCCCCCCCCCACCGCCACTTCCAGGGCTTCTCCCTAAAGGTTTTTCACTTCCAATTCTTTCACCAGCTTCCCCAGCCCCTCATTGGTCTTTCATTTCCCACTCAGAAGGAGAAAGTGAGCCCCTTCGCCAGCAGTGTCTAGCTAGCTCTCTCTGTGCTTCTGATCATCTTGCTTACTCAGCATACTAAATTTCTAGGAAGCAGGACCCCTCATTCCTCCTCTGACCCCCTGCTGGGATCTGGGTTCGGCTCCCCCTTGGAGGTCAACACCATTCTCTCAAAGGTCACTGGTGCTAAGGCCACTGTTTCCAGGAGCCCTCTGATCCCTGCCTGCACCTGCAGAATCCTCACTATTGGTGGTGGCCTTCCCGCCCCCGACTCCCCCACCCCCTCTCCCCTTCCTCTTCTCCAGTTAAATCCTCTTCCTTCTTACTGGCTTCCATGACAACCCACTCTCTCTGCTCCCCTCCTCCCTCACTGACCAATCATCATCTGTCTGTCCTGCTCACTTCGTTGCCAGATTCATCTCCTGAAAGCCCAGCTCCAGCAGTTCCCAATAAGCACTTCTCTGTTCAAAAATCTTCAATGGCTCACTATTGCCTTTAAGAAGAAGAAGAAGAAGAAGAGAGAAAGAAAGAAAGAAAGAAAGAAAGAAAGAAAGAAAGAAAGAAAGAAAGAAAATATTTATTTAAACCAACCATCATGGAATTGTGAAATCATGAACATTTATGCCATCATAACTTATAGTACAGCAATCAGTCAGAAGTCTCAAACTTTCTGAACAGCCAAATCCTCAAACTCCAGTAAGAGAAATACTTTTCAGAAGGCCAATGTTTACAGTGTGTGAAACAACATGATCTTTAAACATGGCTCTATTGAAGCAGAGAGCTGGGACCCTTGAAATCCAGTGGGGACATTAGCCTCCTCACCTCAGTCTGCGGATGAGAAAAGTGAGGCCCAGGGAGAGCATTGTGAACAGCAGGAGGGCACACAGGATGCAAGTGAGAAGACAAAGCATTCCCATCAGGCGCTTAGTGGGTATGCGCCATGTTCTAGGGATACAAGAGAACAAAACAGGTATTGTCCATGGCCTAGAGTAGATCGAACATTGCAAATAATCAATCACCAATGAGACTGGAGGAATACAGAAAAGAGCTGTGGGAAGACAGGGGACAATCCTGCTCTACCTACCACGAGGACTTGGCACCGTGAACCAAAGCCAAAAGAAAAGGAAGCTGACCAAAAAGGGGGGTGGGGTTTACGGAAGAAATATATTTGATGATCCCCAGGAAAGTGCAGTCTCCCCTATGCAAAGCCCTAGAACAGAGGAATATAAGGCTTCTAAAGCAGGAAGGATCCAGGAGGCATTGCTGAGGCCATGATAATGGCCTGAATTTGGCAGGTCAGGGAAGGGTTCTCACGCTTGGAGCTGATTGCTTGCATTAGAAGATCACTTGCCTTAAATGCCAGGTGGTGTCCTGATTTGGATCCTAGAAGAGGAAATAAAGAAAAAAATAGACATTAGTGAGGAACTTGGGGAAATCCAAATAAATTCTTTAATTCATTTAATAGAGACATAGTAATGCTAATTTCTTAATTTTGCTACATGGCTCATATATAAGTCATTAACATTTAGGAAAGTAGGTGAGGGCCAAATGAAAACTACACTCTCTTTTATTCTTTTAAAGATTTTTTTAAAAAAATGCTTGTGTATATGCCCATGTGTATGTACATGCATAAATGCAGAAAAGTATATCACGTCTCTTAGTATTGGAGTTACAGGTGATTATGAACCACTTAAAGTGGGCTGTGGCAATTGAACTTGGGTCTTCTGGGTAAGTAGCAAATACTCTTAACCATGGAGCCATTTCTTCTGCCTTTGTTATACCTCTTTTGTAAATCCAAACCTATTTCAAAATAAAATATACTTTAAATGCACAGGATGGGAATGCAATGTCTGTACCACGCTTTGTATGTTATATATATATATAAAACCCTCTGGCAGAGAAGACAAGTGTATGTGGAAACAGAGATTATAGGAATGATGATGACCAACATTAAAACAGTTTTCTCTGTATGCTAGGCATTGTTCCAAGTGTGTACCATGTTTAATCCTCACAAACCTAAAACATGTATGTTATCTATTCCTATTATACAGATAAGGGCGCTGAACACATGGAAGTTAAGCTGGCAACTGATTGCAAACCTGAAGGATGGATCAAATTTGAACCAAGGGAGGCAAAAGAGAGAATGACAGGTTTATGGGACAGCTTGTGCAAGTATGGGGGAATGAACTTGTCTAAAGACACATAGTTACTGGGGGTTATTGTCTAAAGACACATAGTTACTGGGGGCTATTGTCTAAAGACACATAGTTACTGGGGGCTGTCATCTAAAGATACACAGTTACTCAGGGCAGGAACTGGCATTTAAGAACCTGAATCCAGAGTGGAAGAGACGGTTCAGTGGTTAAGAGTGAATATTGCTCTCCTAGAAGACATGAAATCAACTCCCAGCACCCACTTGTAACTCAACTCCAAGAGATCTGATGTCTCTGGCCACCTCAGGCCCTGCACTCCCAGGCATATACACATATTAAAAATAATAAAATACGTATTTTAAAAATAATTTGAAGTTAGAGCTGGCCATGGTGATGCACAGCTATAATTCCTAGTACTTAGGAGGTGGAAGCAGGTGAATATCTGTGAGTTTGAGGTCAGCCTGGTCTACATAGTAACTTCAAGGACAGCAAGGGCTGTGTAAAGAGATCCTATCTGGCCAGTTTGTGGTAGTGCATGCCTTTAATCCCAGCATTTGGGGCAGAAGGCCAGCCTGATCTACAAAGCAAGTTCCAGGACAGCCAGAAAGGTTACACAGAGAAAACCCTGTCAAAATAACAAAACAAACAATACCAAAAAAAAAAAAAAAACCCAAAAACCTGTCTCAAACACAAAACCAATAACAAAAATGGAATCTTTAGGATTGGGGAGGAAAAGAAAACAAAAACAAACAAAAAACCACCTCTTAAACTGGGTGGCCCAGGCCTGTAATCCCAGCATTTGGGAGGCAGAAACAGAAAGATGCCATGAGTTCAAGACTAGTCTGGTTTACATAGTGAGTTCTAGGACAGTCAGAGCTGTCTTTAAAAAAAAAGGGGTGGGGGGAGACCAGGCGGTGCTGGCACATGCCTTTAATCCCAGCATTTGGGAGGAAGAGGCAGGCGTACCTCAGTGAGTTCCAGGTCAGCCTGATCTACAAAGTGAGTTCCAGGACAGCCAAGACTGTTACACAGAGAAATCCTGTCTCAAACCCTCCCTCAAATGGAAAGTGTGTGCCACCACCACGTAGCTTGCGGTCCCATCTCTTAAGCTAGGAGCCCAGGAGTCCAGAAATCCTTCTTTTCACTTAATTGTCACATACCAGCCTGAAAGCAAAAGCTGATGGTTCTGCCACGTCTATGCCAGAGGGTATTGTGAGGACCACACACAAACCATGAGCACAGGGACAAGGCTGATGAGCGCAGGACAGAAGTGAAATAGTGTCAGCATGCAAAGGGTGGGGCAGTGGTGACACACACCTGTAATCCCAGCACTCCTAAAGCAGAGTCCTGCAGATCTCCGAGTTCAAGGCCAGCCTGGTCTACAGAGCGAGTTCCAGGACAGCCAGGGATACCCTACACAGAGAAACCCTATTTCAAAGAAAGAAAAAAAAAAGAGCTGGGACCATACCTTGCACCCTCCTGCTGCCTGGTCTTATTTTCCTTCCTATCAGCAGAGGAAATGTGATGGAGAAATAGGAAAATTGAAAGAACTTGGTGTGCCTAAAGTACCCCCTTGAACCCACCCCTGTGATGTGTCAGGCACAAGCAAGAAAATTATTTTGGCTTTGGCAAACTTAAAAGCACTTGCCAGCCAGATGGGAGATTCCTGGCTGGGAGACTGGCCACCACTTGCTAAATTTAACAAGGCATTCCCCAGCTTAAGACCCTCCTGCAGCCACTACCAGGCATAATTCTGATTTACAGACTTGACCTTACCTCAAGCTGAGGCTGGGTTAGGACCAATTATTTAAGAGCTCCCTACCCTAATACCCTAGCTGTTGCTCAGCTTTGTGGTTTTCCCTGTGCTGACCCCTACCTTAAATTCAGTTGCTTGAGGGACTGAGTCTGAGACCTTCAGTCGGCCCCAGGGCTCCCTTCTCTTAGAAGGGTCCAGCCCAGCTCAGGCTAAGGTAGATGTTTTCCTGGTGATTCTGAAAACCTACTACACTGTGGTGAGTGACTCTTCTGTGTCCCTCCCCAGACTAGACCCAGCTCCTCTCAGGCGAGGATCAACTGTGAGACCACGCAATGCATTCCCAGGTCTGGGCAGTTAGTGTGTTAGAGAGCTGTTCCTGCGTTATGCATGTGAAATTTAAAAGGCTACAGGGAGTGAGTGTTCCGGTGAGTGGAGTGGCTTCTTTGGGAGACGGAGGCCACGAGCTCAGTAGGGGGAAAGGGTCACCCTCCTTCATCCTCCTGCCCCTCCCACTCCCGGAAAGGGAAATTTACATTTTATCAGAATGTGGCTGCTTCCCTGTGCCTCTGTGCCCTTGGGGCTGGGCAAAGGGCAAAGGGGGCGTTGTCTGGTCAGACCTCCTGGGTGTGTTCAGCTCTTTTGACTGGGAAACCCTGTCTGTCTGCCTCTCCTAGGCCAAGGATGGGGAACAGAAGGTCCAGGCTTCAGACTGTTAAGGGCCCCTCCGGCTCAGTCACCTTGGCAAGAAGCCACCCGGATGTGGTGGGTGGCGAACAGGATGGGGCGGAGAGTCCAGGCCATTCTGGGACACCGACTGGATGGACCACTTTCGCGGGAATCCCGCAAACTGCTCAGAAACGAGGTGCGAGCAAAGGTAGCTGACTTGGTTTCTTGTTCTTTGAGGGAAAGCAGAAGGCTTCCATTTCGGGACAAGGACCCTCTGAAGGCAATGAGGATTATAAAGGAAGTCCCACTAGAAACTTGAGCGCCCTGATCTCATCCACTAATGTTTTCCCTCCGCTTCTCCACAGCTTTTGCGGTTGGTCTTCCGTTAAGCAGCTTCTGTCCTACGTCCACATCTCGGGGTGCAGATGCTTCGACAGCTGAGTTCTAGACTGTTCTCTGCTTCTTTCTACCCGGGACTACTCTCTACGCCCTCCTCTGGGCCTTTGTTTCCTCATCTGCGAAATGGGCCCAGGGTTGGAGGAAAGGGCTAAAAAAGCCCTGGGAGCTCGGACAATGCCAAATCCAGCGTTCACACGGCTCCCCACGGCTGCCCCCTCCCCATCTTAACTCCACCCCTACCGAGCAGCTTCTCCCCATTGCCGGCCGCTAGGGGTCACTGCCTCCCTTTGTCAGCGACCGGGGAGGGCAGCCCGCCCTCCGGCCCTCTCCGCGGCCGAAAGGCGACTCAAGGGGCATCTTGCTAGCGAAGGGGTCTGCGCGGGACCCCACGGCCACGCTCGCAGCTGTAGCAGTGCCTGGGGTTGGGAGGTGCAGGCGCGCGGGCGGAGACCCGGCCAGGGTTGGGCCGGGCGCGTGGGAGCCAGGAGGGGGTTAACGCTAACCCCTCCCCCCGGGCTGACATCACGGGAGAGCGGGTGAGAGGCTGGATCGGCGAGTGAGAGAAAGAGAGGGAGAGCAGCAAGCGCGGCTCGCCTCGGCTCCCAGGCAGCTCCACATTGTTGCGGATCGCCCGCACCGGGCGCAGCGGCAGCGGTGGGGACCCGTGGCGCACCCGGCTCGCTCCCCTCGCGCCTCCAAGACCGCGCAGCCCGGAGCCTCGAGGGCAGCTGGCCGCCGTAGCCGCACACCACCGCCTGGGCCCCGAGCCCTCCGCACCGCCCGGCCACCCTCGGAGAACGGCCGGCCATGGACGCCTGCAAGTTGGAGCCGAGCGGGAGGGTGTGAGCGCGCCCAGGGCCGGGAGCCTGCGCCGCGCTAGTCGGGCAGCCGGGCGCGCCGGGGGTGGGTCCCTCTCCCCAGCCCGGCTCTGCGTGGAAGAAGAGGGCGGGGACCGGGTCGAAGAGGAGGAGAGCGGAGGAGGCGAAGGGGGCATGACTCGTGCAACTTGCGGCGGGCATCTGCCGAGGCTCTGAGCCGGCGGCAGCCCGGGCCCGGATTGCGGCCGCGCGGATCCCACCCAGCCCATCCCGCCCCGGCCGACGGCTGCGGCTGACCTGGATCCACCGAGCGCCAGCCGGCCGCCAGCGATCCGCCCTCGTCTTCCAGGCTGGTTTCTGGAGCGCGAGGAGCGCCCTCCTGGCCGCCCCTTTCGCCGGACCCCCGCCCTCCGATGGCTCGGATGGGGCTTGCGGGCGCCGTTGGACGCTGGTGGGGACTCGCTCTCGGTTTGGCCACCTTCTTCCCAGGTAAGGCGATCGCCTCTGCTTCCCACCCCACATACCCCCCTCCACCCACCCAACCAGAGCCTCCTCGGGACTGGGAGCTGGATGACGGGCACGACTGGGTTGTAGGGAGCGAACGGAGCCAGAAAAGTTGGGTCACGCTTGGATGTGGGGGGGGGCAGGAGGTGGCACCGTGGAGAAAGGGGTTGAGAAGCCGAACAGCCTGCCCTGCAGGGAAGCAATCGGATGCACGTCTCTATGTAGCAAGAAAGCACTTTCTCCGCTTAGTTCTTCACAAAAATAATAATATGTAATAGGGTTCTATTTATTTAATAACCAGTTCTCAGCTCGAGAAGCAGTTTGGAAACACTGAGTGTTACATAAATGCAAAATAATCACCGTAATCACGGTCTTGGGGTATGAGACAACAGCCCCAGGGGGAGGGCGTCAGTCTCGGAGCTGGTGGGCTGTGGGCTTGGAGGGTTGCAGCAGGGGGCTTCGTTTCTTTTGGCGGCCTCTTGTCAGACGGTTTCGGGCTCGCGGGGGGGGCCTGTTGCCCCACATCGCCCCACAGCGGGCGCTTGGAGCCGGCTCCTGCGGCACAAGCAGCTTCTTGCTCACCTGCGGTTCCTTTTCTGGAGGGTGAGGCCAGGCCGCCTTGGGATCGCAAACTCCCGGCCTTGCGCGGGACTGGGCTCCGCCTTGGAACTCCACTTCTAAAGCAGAGGGCTCCCCCAGGAGGAAGCTCCGTGGGCTTCATGCCAGCCAGGTGGCCGCATGACCCACTTTCCCGAGAGGCCCCGAAGGTGTCCCGTGAGTCTTTCCTCGAGGTGTGAGCTGCCGGCAGAAAAGGGGTTAACTCCTGAGGTGGCCCGTGGTGGCCCGTTCTGACGGATGGGGTGGGGGCGGAGGCTGGGACCGGCCCAGGCATATTGTGCTGGGGAATGAACTGGAAAATGCGTTTAGGAGGCAAATCCTACCGAGTCCCCTCGCCTGTATTTAACCCCTTGTGTCCCTGGGGAAGCAACTGGACTGCCAGCAGGACACTAATTTGGGTCAAGGTGGGGGAAGCATCTCTCTAGCCACCTCTCCCCCCGGAAACAAACCTGAGATGAGCTCTGGCCCTTGCAAGATGGGGCTTTGGGGGGCTAGGGGAAGCTTGACTGTAACTGGTGGTCGCCAACCTGGGGTGGTAGAATAAGGTGCTGGATTGAGAATATTGGATTCCCAGCCAGTGTGATTCTGCAGGCTTGCTGGCCTGACTGTCCAGGTGTGGCTTGGATGCACTCCTGGAAGACAAGAGCCTGGCCCCATTTACTTCCTTCCTGCCTCCTTCTGCCAGCCAGCTCACTGCTAGGGCACTGCACCTCTTCATCAGTGGTGGGTGCCAGGAAAGCGATTTGGGAAAGCAGGGGCATGGGCAGTGTGGAGTACTCGCCCCTTGGGTGTCCCAGGAGGGGGCATTTCACACTGTTCACAGGAGCATGCTGAACCCTCCGCCAGTATGGTCTGGGTGGTAATGAGAGGTTTTCAACCACTTTCTTGCTGCTGATGTCAAGTGCAGTACACACAGAAACTCAGCCTCTAGAATGTACCTGGTCAGCACAGGCTTAAGAGAACCTTTTAAGTCCCTAACTCTTCTCAGAACCCAGAGCAATGAGTAACGTGCCAAGAGCCCTAAGGATTCCTAGCACGCTAGGGGTTAATCTAATCCTGGGATGGACAAAGGGCCAGAGGGCTTGAGGAATGTCTCCCTTTTGGGTTGAAGCACGTTTAATACCATCGTTGGGGGTTAGAGGCCCGGTGTGCTCCGCCTACAAGACAGGGAGGTGACACTCACCTGGCTCAAAGCAGTTGCTCCCCCACCAAAAATCCAGCGGGAAGCCAGGATGCCCAGAAAGGAATCACAGCCCAGAGGTATTTAGTAGGTGCTCTGCCACTGACTGTGACTGGTGAATGGGTGCTGCGGAGGCAACCGAAGTTCCTGGGCTCACCTAGCTCCTAGATGGAGCCTGCTTCCGTGTGTCTGCTGCTCTGCTTGCTTTCTGAGGTCCGCTGTGACAGAAAGCAGGTAGGTATGGCTATACTCAGTCTGATCCGCTGACTGAGAAGGCTAGGAGGCCCAGCTGGCACCCCATCCCCACTGTGCACCTTCCTCTCCCTTCCTCCACTTCTTCCTACTCTGGCCTTTCTCTGGGGATTTGCCAGTCTGCTTCTCTCTCCTGGGTTCTGGGCTGTGACAGGGAACACTGTGGAGGTCGAGAGGAAGGAGCCCCTAGTGTATGTGATGACTCCTGACTTCGTAACACAGCTGATCTAGCTCTTGCAGTGTACAAAGAGAAGTATGTTTCTGTATGACAGACAGTACAGGTAGGGTAGAAAGGGCCCAGGACTTTGTTCCTGGAGATGACGGGTTCCTACCAGGGTGCTCACTTAGAGGAGAGGGTCAGTGTTACCCACAGTGTTACCAGAAGAGGATGGGGTGGAGAAGCTGCCTGGGAAGTAGGTGTCCCACCTATACCACACCCTCTCTAATTGGCTTCCCCACACCTTCAGTCTAGAAGGAAACCCACACCCTAGGTGTCAAGCTCACCATGCAAAGACCTGTCAGGCCACAGCATTCAGTCCCTTTAGGTTGCCTGTGCACAGCACCCATTCCTGGTGCTTTCCTTTGAAGCCCCCCTGAGCTAAGCTGTTGGGTTCTTTTCCTTTTGCCTGTTTCTCAAAGACCATGGTGGGCTTGTATTTACTGGGCCAGGCATTATAGCAGCATCCATTCTCCTGGCCTGGGGTTTGCAATGTAAAACACAGCCGTCTCCAGGCTTATTAGTCAGGTAGCCTTGTGGAGAGCATCTGAGTCAGATTCAAGGCCTAGCACTCAAGGCTGGAGGGAAGCCTGGACACTGCAGAGCATGAGCCCAGCAGTCCTGGCCAAGTGGCCTAGAAGGTTTCTGAACCTGGACTAGTCCACGTAGCCAGTGGTTTCCTAAAGCAAGCTGGGACCAGTTGTAGGCTGCCAGTTCCTTCCTTGGCCACTTGGCTCTGCACAATGAGTCCACCTGGGCGATCGCCTGGGCTGCCTGGCCTGTGGGCCCAGTTATAGGCTGCCAGCGTGGCTGTGCCCACAGCTGAGCCAGTGGGCTGGGTTGGAGGGCCAGAGGGTCGGCTCCCATTGCTGCATCTATGATACTGCCATTGTTAGCAGCTGACTAATGTTCATTGTTCAGCACAAATGGAAAACACCCAAGGGAGGTGTGACTGTAGCTTCTACTCTTCTGATTGTATCTTTCCTGGTTAACTTGGCAAATTGGAAACCTCTTAACTGAGGAAGGGGCAGACAGGCGTCTGCATCACCTGTTGGACTTCCCCCCCCCCCTTACTTTTAACTTTGAACAGTAGCCAGCACTCCAGGTAAGAATGGACTGTAGCCAGTTGTGGGACTTGGCCTCTAACACTCTGACAGGCTCGCCTTTGCTCCAGAGTGGGTGTGTATACACATGTGCATGGGGCTTTGTGTGATGAGGATGTTGGTCACCTCGAATTCACTGTTACAAGCACAGATCTGCAAGGACTAGAATTAAGGAGTATCTGTATCATATTTGCAATCACCGTGGAACTGGTGAGTTCCAAATGCATGTTCACACATAACTGACTTTTTATGGCATCCGGATGGGTTGCTTCGGTAGCTTTGAGCGTTGACAATGCCTGTGTCTACGTCAGTGACTTGAGGGTGATTTTAGGAAGAGACCCAGAATTTGCTCTTAGCTAGCTTACTCCAGGAAAAACTGCTGGGTCCCAGGAAGCCTTGGTGCTGCTTTCTTGCTTCTCTGTCCTTGGCTTTCCCTTAAATCCTTAAAGGGAGGAGCACAAGACCTTGACAACACCTGGAGAGGCTTCTCTCTTGTGAACCTTCTGTTGTCCCCTCAGCCATCAGAGCAATGCTGGAGCCGTAATAGGCCTGGCCTACTCCATAGGCTCTCAAGATCCTAAAATGTCTGGAAGGGGCCAAGGGACATAGGCTTTCAGTTCCTCCTTAGATATCTTTGCTTCCTGCATGGGCACTTAGGGAAAGGAATTTTGGGGAGTTAGGTACCACATTGTCCTTTTTCAAAGGTAGCAAGTGAAAACTTTGGTCCCTGGTGGGTGGCCAGGTCAGCAACATGAATGTACCTGATAGAATCCTAGGCTTGGGCAACAGGAGAGAGCCCATTTGTTAGAAAAGGAGATGGCAGGAAGGGACAAGGAATAGGACACAGCAGTCTTGGGGGCTTAGCCTCATCGCCCAAGCCTAGCACACAAGTATTCCCCCTGGGCTGCCTACCCGACTCCATAGAGAACAAGCCCACAGAGCCAACAGCAGATGTGCTGGCTGGGACAGGAGGTAACTTAAGATCTGAGCCAGATCACCTTGCAGAGGGAATGCCCTAAGCTGGAGATAACACCCCTGCATCCAGTTAACCCTTGAAGCTCCGAGTGCCTGGTGGAGCTAGAGGAAGAGGAAAATGAAGGAGTGTGAGACAAGACGTCAGATACACTCTCAGAACCTTGACCCTTCCACAAATAGAGGCAAAGCCAGTGTAACAGAAGAGACCTAAGACAGACCGAGAGATTGTGTGATAGCAGAGGGTAGGGTCTCGAGAGCAATTGGTAGGTAATCTTTATCCTGGGAAATGCAGAAGAGGAAGTTATAGGGTTTTATTCTCCAGGGGTAGGGCATGAGAGCTGTGTCTTTCTCAGGCTCTCAGTAGAGGGCAGAGAAGGAGGTCGCTTAGCTGTCCTTCTTCAACCAGGTGTTCACCCCATCTGGGTGGCCCAGCTTAGTAAAACTGGCCAAGCTAGGTTGGAATCCCAGCTCTCCTGATGACTAGTTGAGAAACCTTAGCAGAGTTGCTGCCTGAGCCTCAGGTTTCCTATCTGTATGTTGCTATGATATCCAGGTTTTCAAGATGAGATGGAGAATGATGAACTAAAAGTGTTTAGCTTAAGGCTAGCATGTGATAACATGAAATAATGAAGAGCCCAGGTTCTCTCCCAATGTCTTTCCTCTGAGTGGCCCTGCCCCTATTTGGACATGATGCTGCAGCCACCTGGGAGCTGCTGGCACCGTAGGAGGACTCGGGTGGCCTGACTGGCTGAAGGTACCTGCCCAGGCCAGTCCTGTGGAGGCCGGGTACTACGCAGGCAGCAGGTGCTGGGCAGCCTTTGTTCTGCAGCATGTTACCCAGGGCTCTCCAGGCACCGGCTTCACTCCCTGGCTGCAGCCCAGCTGGGGCGCCATTGCCCATCTGGAGTGCTTGCAGAGGCAGCAGCCCAGGGCTGGCAGGGAGAGTCTGGGACTCTCTGCCCCCTGCTTTTCTTTAAACTTCTACATCTGAGGGGAGGGGAGATAACAGCTCTTGGTGAGGAGGTAGAAGCCAGGTTAAGAGAGAGTCCTTCCTGGGGTTACCCCCCTTCTCTTCTGGGTCTCCTGTTACAAAGTGAACACTTCTATTAAATTGTCACGAAAATAATGCAGATGGAACCCGTGTGTGGTGGGTACCACTCTCCACTCGGAGCTTCAGCTAGAAGTCGCGCGAGTTGTGTTAGAATTAATATTGTTCCCTTTTCACAAACAAAGAAAGTGGATCTTAGTCTGATGACTTGTTGCCTTCCCATGCGAGTGTGGCCATATTAGGCACCAGGCTTCTGGGGTGAATCCAGTAGACCAGAAAGAAGGAACAAGCTGGGATGGGCACACAGAAGGGGTTGAGCCAGGTCACCATTGTCTCCATGATATAGTCATTGGCTTTGTCAGCCACCACAAGCTGCCACCTTCCTGCCCTACAGCAGGTATGGCAGCTCCTGGAGGAGGTGAGGGGAAGTAGAAAATATGGAGAAGAGTGCTTCTGGAGGTGACACAGAACCCAGGTTGGCACAGGGTAAGCCTACCAGTGGAGCGGTGAAAGAGAGGGAGACAGTGAGCATCCTCCCCTGGAAATGTGGGCTGAGACAAGGGCAGGGCCCTGAGGTGTGAGCGTGGAGCCCCAGGGTATGGACATGCCAGGACAGGGTGTGGGCTTGGCTCAGGCAGAAAGCAGGAGCCCCAGAAAGCATCATGGGGTGGATGGAGCACCCAAGAGAGGTTTGGGGGTACAATTTGGCACTTTGAGTCAACTCCCTTGCCCGGACAACCCCCGCCACCTCTAGCCTACGCAGACCCCAAATCACTCTCAGTTTATGAGGAGTCTCATTACCCAGCCACAGACAATAAAACCCGCCTGACCACTCTGGCCTGAATCTCATTAGAGGACATTAGTTCTGCTGGCTCGTGGCTCCTTTGGGACCCAGCTGCAGGCGTGGTCCAGGAAGCAAAATGGGCCATTGGCCATGGGCACAAGAATGTCCCATTGAGAGACTGAGGTCAATCGATGGGCTTAAATGGAGGCCATCCCTCCAAAGTCCTGGAATGCTTGCGCGCAAAGCTGGAAGCCAGCTGGACTCTCAGTTCTGCCCCCTGCCTGTAGGCAGAAGAAGATCCAGCTCCCTCCTGGGCTGTTCCCTGAAAGGAGCTGACTCTAGGCTGCACCATCATCACCCCATGGATTAGGACCCTTGGGGACAGGGACAGCATACCAACCCCGCATGCAACTGGAGCAGAGATACAACCCTGAGTCCTCAGTATCCTTGGACTAAATCTTGGCCTGTCTTGCTACCCAAAAGGCAGAGGATAGAGGACTAGAGACCCTGTGGCAAAAGCATTTTCTCATCTCTAACTGGAGTTTCATCCAAGACTGAAAGAACCAACTCCTACCAAGAACCACCTAGTGCCCTTGGCAGGACGTCCTGTCCCACCTGCTCCCTGGAGTTGGGTGCCTTGACCAGAGTTCTGTTCCCAAAGATGGGGCTGTCTATTTCATAGCAGGCTCTAGTGCCCACCAACAACCAGCCTTGTTCTGCCTGTACCCCGTGTTCCTGTCTTGTAGTGTCATCTGAAACCCAGACTACCAGGACACCAGCATGGCTCCATAGATGTCACCATGAAAAACAAACGAGATCCCTCTTGGTGCCTCGGGCTTATTGGGAAAATGCAGGCCAGACTCAAATAACTGGTGTGAGCACACTCAGGCTCCCGGGTCTGCCCTGCTCCCATAAGAGGGTCATGCAGGGCAGCCCACGCTTTGGCAGGTGAGCTGGTAGGACCGCCAGATGAGTCAGTCTCGGAGAGGGAAGCATGATCTCTTTGGGCAGACACAGTCAAGTCTGCACTGAGGGAAGGGGGCAAAGGGCCAGTAATGGCTCCAGGGCATTCCCTGTAAGCCACTTCTGCTGTATAAGTGACATTGGGATGGGGAGGTGGTTCCCCTCTCTGCCTCAGAGCCACACCTCAGGTGTCGCCCCCTCCCAGTCAATTGCTGAGATGAGTGTTAGAGAAGGTGCCTCCGGGTCGAGGCAGTGCGACAGACACTGCTGTGGACTCTGGTGACAGTATCTCCTTGGTGAGGCTGCTACTGCATGCAGCTCCTGGCTTGCATCTGGCCCTGACTCCAGGCTCCCGTGTTCCCACACTCCCAGGATACACCCGAGAAGGACTCTTACAAGCTCGGGAGCCTATGATGACTGCTCCTTCCCTGCATTCTCTCGGTGCCCTCGCCTGCCCACTCTCAGTTCAGGGCAAGTGTTTTCCCCACTCCAGTGCCTTTGCACCTTCTGTTCCTGCACCTTATCCACTATTTCCTTTAAAGGCTAACTCTAAACACTAAATTTGAGCTAATAGCATCATGAAGCCTTCATGGTCCGCCCTCCGGCTGCAGATAACTTCTCTCATCAGCCTTGCCGAACCTCATTGGTGCCTCATCGTTATTTGAACCTGGGCTTTGAGTTTTCTCGTGGCCTAACAAAGAGCCAGCCCCATAGTCAGCTAGGAGTGCTGCTGTGTAGATAGATAGGTGCATGAATAATAGTGATGGTGAAAGCAAAGTTGTATTCGGAGATCTTGGGTGCCAGACACCGTTGGCAGCATCATCTGATAACTTACGATCATCACAGATCACGTGGAAAGTTCATGGTAGATGCAGTGTGGCGACTTTTATGTATGGAAAGATGAGACCTGGACAGGTTAGGTGACTTGACTGTGGTCACTCAGCTGATGAGTGGTGAGTCAGAGTTCGGGTCTGGGAAGTCAGACCCAGTGTCCAGGATGTTTCCCACTTGGCTGAGTTGCTTCTCTTCCAGGGCCTTGTGGGCAAATGGCAGAAGAGCCTGTTTGCTAAGCCTGGAGTTTTTGCAAGATACTACGTTAAGAGTGGTTCAACTCCTGTGCATAGCACGCTACTGCTTACATCTGTGTCCCTTTGAGGATCACACATAGCCCTGTCCTGTGGTTGCATGGCCTGGGAGCATTGCATCTTAAAGAGTCCTGGAGCTATATTAGAAGTTTTAGAAGCGCAATCAATATGTTCCTGGACCATCCTGTCCTTTCTCATGTCCCTACCCCTCCTGGACCTCAGAAGTGTTCATTGGCTGTGCTGGAACAGAACAGATGCCATGTTATCCTTCTTTCCTCCCTGAGTGTACACATTATCAGTGCCGTTGTGGGAGCCTCCCACCATGCTCCATGCAGACACAAGAAGCAGGGCAGTGACTTCTGTCTGTGAACTTCACAACAGGTATCAAGGTATCCTAGGTGGGTCCTGAGCTCATCTTAGACTTCTGGAAGGTTATATGCTTTGCTGTCTCCTAGGGATCCCAAAAGATGGAAAGGGAGGGGCCTCTGCAGGGGCGGATTTAGGGTGTTCACCTGTGTAGGAAGCTTTGATCTCTTGGGATGAAAGGACCAGTGCTTCCTCTGCCCCAGGGAGGCTGGGGACCAGGAGCTGGAGTTAGGGCAGTGTATCCCTCGGGCCTGGGATCCTCAGCCATGCAGTAGGGTACAGCAGGGTAAAGAATTAGAGAAGAAGCCCAGCAGAGACAATCCTGGGAGTGAAAAAGTCGGACCTTTCCCCAGGTTGTGGCTCAGGACTAGCAATGGCCTATGCACCCGGCAGGAACATTTTGCCCTCTCAGGGTCACCCAGAGCTAGAACTTTTTCCTGGGCCCTCATGACCCTCCAGGTCACCCAGTGGACTCTGGCCTCACAGCTCCACTGGCTTAACTGGGAAGTTAGCTGGGCTGATGCACAGTCATCTGATCGGTTTTGAAGCCAAAGAGAAATTCCTCCCAGACCCTCAGATTGTCCATGCTCCATTAGCTTGAATCACAATGCAGCCCCTGTGGCCCAAACACCAGCTGGAGCCATCCCAGACTGGAATCTATTTGAAAGCCCCTAGAAGAAGCAGACTTAGGATCTGCTTGGATCCTCCCCAAACCCAGGAATTGCCCAGTGATCACAAAGGGGCCCCCTGCCCAGGAGGGTTTGCATCTATGGTGGCTGTATTGTACAGCTTCTCTGGGAGTCTCAGTCGGAGCACAGGCAGGGACAGGCATCTCCCAAGTGTAAATAAGATACTGACGGAGCAGCCACACCGTGCACAAGATGATTTTATTATTACTGCCCACCACCCCCGCCCTGAAGCGTCGCCATCTCATTCGCCTAGATTGCTGCATCTCTCAGAATGATGGATGGGCCTTCTCTCCCTTCCCAGGCAAGACAGCAGCCCTGCTACCCAGATACCTCCTACACAGCCCCTTCCTAAATTTATTCTTTGTGTCTGTGGTACCCAGAGAGTCATCAGTGTCCTGAACCAGCTGAGCACTGATTATCTCCGATGACTTGATGGATGGGCCTTTAGGGGAACTTAGGCTACAGACCCTACTCCCCTACTCTCCCCTCTGCCCCTGCCACAGCACCCTTCCCAGCCCTCCCAGGAGGCAGATAATGGGCCTGGGTCTGCACTGAAGAGAAGCGGGGGTGATAAAGGAGGGGATGCAGTGACAATCCTTGGCGCCCACCTCACAGCGCTGCTGCCGCAGGGATAGCTGGGAATTCTCCATATCCACCCCGCCCCAAGCCCCTGCATGGAAGCATCATTCCCAGGCAGTGCTTCTTACTGTGTCCACGCCCTGTCACCCCATTACCCCATCCCCTCATTACCCCATCCCCTCAGCACTGTGGATACGGTTTGCGCTGTGGTAATAATCTGTGTGGTTTATGTGTGTTCTTCATGAGTGTTTTCGTGTCTCCTGTGTGTGTACTAGGGAGCTTTATGATTGTGTATGTGTGCACACGTGAGGTCACATGCGATGTGTATATGTGTCTGCTCCTGATTAGCTGCTCGACATCTTCATGGAGAGCGGGGGCTCTTGCCAAGCTGCTGATGCTGGCTCAGAGTCTGGGTCCTGGAAGGTGAGAGGTAGCCCCTGACTACTGCTGCCTCCCCTAGCCAATATCTTCTCTGTCCCCAGTGCCGTGTAGAGACACTCGGAGGTCACTTGCAAAATTTTTTTTTCTGTATGATCAATAACAACGTGTTTCACTATTTTTCTTCTCAAGATTGAGCCCACAAGTTATTTTGGTCGTAAGATTTTATGAGTGACCTGTGTTGGCCTGTGGATCGATGCCATATGACCTGTAAACGTAGGTTCCCTTAACTGTTAGGTTTGGGTGGAGGCTTTGAAAGAGGAAGTAACTGAAAGCTGATAGAGAGCCTGATGCCATATTGTGGGCCATCATTAGCTCTTCACCTATGGACCCAGAGTTTAGAGAAGGAAAATTCAGTCTCCAAAGGAGGGGTCCCTTCTAGCAGCAGTAACCTATCATATGGTCAAGATATCCCCTCCTCCAGGCTAGGGGCAGAGATGTGCGGTCCCAGCCACCACCTCAGGGGGTCACCTGGTGCCTGGTGCCTCTTTTGGGCCATTTGGTCTCCTTTCTTAAGAAGTTGGAAGCCAGGATTAAATGAGAGAGGCTCAAGATTCTGACTCTCCCACATACTCCTGACCACCCTTGTGCAAGCATGGTGCATTTCTACATTCCCTTGGAGATGGCAGCCAAGGACACAGCAGCAGACATAATGTCCTGGCCAGCAGAGGATGTCATCAGCCCTCTGCCCTTTGCCCTCACATACAGCATGTGACACCTCAGGTGAATTCTCCCTTAAGCAAGAATGCCCACAACACAGAAGCCTGGGGGGCCGTGTAGACAGAGTGTTGCAGCCTGGTGGGTCATGTCAGCACTGATCTCCCTGAATCTTCCTGTTTAGAGCTTAAGGATAGATGAGCTAGGTCAGGTTCTCCTTCACCTTTCAAGGAGAGCCCCTGCTTCCCCACCAGACCCAGGACTAGAGAGAGTCTCCCAGCCGAACCACAACTTAGGGAGTTTCCCTACCCTGTCGCAGAGGGCAGAGCAGGTTGGTCAAAATTCTGGAGTCTCAGCATTGGAGGCAAAATCAAATAAAGTACTACCACGTTCACATCCTGAACCCCCTTACCCGAGCCCCTACCGGTTGGTAGAGCTTCCAGCTTCAGTGTGAACCCCTCTAGGGACAGGGAGCTCTCCACCCTCCTTGGAAGCCCTACATTCCCCATACAACTATACCAAGATCTGTGTCTTGATGCACCAGCTCCTTTGCTGTCCCCTGAAATTGCCTGGAGCACATCTGATGCCCTTATCATCTGCTCAGAGAGGCCTCAAGCCGTGACTTTCTCCCCGACCCCATGTGCTTTGGTAGCCTGGCGTCACACACCTCGCCATCACTGGTGCTGTCTTTGGGAACAATTTGTCTGGAGATCTAGTAGCAGAAGTACTGCCCCAGACTGAACCCAGTGTACCCAGAAGTAGACTGAGCAGCCTGGGATTTTGGCCTCAATTCTCAGTTGACTGTGAGAGATGTAAGAGGCGGTGCAGTGGGCAGGCTGGCTTCACACCTCCCTCTATTGTCACCCCCATCCTCTAGCCCAGCCCTCGCAGAGCCCTTCCCACCCCTGTTTTCTTTTGGATTAACTATAAATTGCAGTGGAAGATCGGCTTATCTCCAGTGGGAATTAAGGAATTAAGTTAGTGATGGGGAAAGGGGGATGGTGGAGGGAGCATATTGCAGAGGATCATGATGTGCGGGGCGGCCTTGAGGCTGCTTGGGGGCAGTCAGGGTAGTGGGACAGGACCCTTTCTGCCTGTGTCTGTTACCTGAGAGGTTGCGGGGTGGGGGTGGGGTATGCTGTTTGTGGGCTCCAAGGTTCCTGTGCCCTCCTGGGGACCAAATTTCTGATTGCTTTGGAGAGTCTGGTGACCCCATGGGAAGGGGGTGTCGCAGGTGGAGTGATCTCCCAGTAGCCTCTCCTGTTTTCTGGTGTTTCATGACCCAGTACAGGCAGCAGCTCTGGAGCATGTCACAACACAGGAAGGGCCAGACCCAGCATGTGGCAGGGTAGGGTGCTTACTTTTTGGTGCTAGGATACTGAAGCAAATTCTGCAGGTGGAAGTTCAAGGGCAGAGGTAGTCTGTCAGAACTGTCCTGGCACTGAAATGACTCCAGGTGGGCCTGTCTCAGGAGTCCTTACCAGATGATGGCCGGAGTTCTGCTGAGACCCACACAGCCACTGGGCTCCCAGTTCCCCAAAGCGAAGGCTGAGGGGGACAATCAGCTTTCCTCTACTTTCAGGGCCACTCAGAAGCCTTTTTGAACATGCTAAGTGAGAGGTGAGGTGTCACCCAGGATCTACTCAACCTGCTTCCACCTTACCCAGCTCCTGCTTCCCTGAGACTGAGCTGTGTAGAGCCCACACCCCTGGCTACTCACTGATGCTTGCCGCCGCACCTGTCATTAGTATCCCCGTAGCAGAGACGGCTTCCCTCCTCTCCTTCAGACCCCCAGCCTGGTCCAAGCCTGAGTTTGGGGATGTAAGATGCTAACAGCAGTCAGCCAAACCAGCCATTGGAGAGGTTGAAATGAAGACTTGGACAGAGCTGAGGACCTCCCTGTTCACTCAGACGAGCTGGGGACCTGCTCCAAACAACTGTCAATCCTGGGTGTAGGAGTCATTGGGTAGTAGCAGCCATCAGGGCACCGGAAGATAAGATCCAGACCACAAGTGGCCTAATTGCACAGGGATGGGGGTTGGGGGTGAGGGTTGTTCAATTTAGATGACAGAGGAAGCCCGAGCCTAAAGGTCTAGGCGTTTGGGTTAATCTTTGGCAACTCTGGTTAATAAATCATTGGCAGTTTTGTCCCCAAATTTCAGCCCCTAATCCTAGAGGTCTTTCTGGCTATGTCCAGGTCCCAGAAAAGAAGCCCCATCTGCTTGGTCCTGCCGCGTCCCCCACCCCCATCCCAGGCAAGAGCCTCCCATCATGCTCCCATCCCCCAGTTGGTCTCTGGCATCCAGAATCAGCCTGCTATGTAATCTCTAAGAGAGATTAGTGACCAGCCTTCCCTGCCCTCCCCCACAGGCTGTGGATGTCCCTAGATTCTTCCTGCTGGGAGGGCAGGCCACCCACAGAGGGTCTCCAGGTACCCTAGAGAGCAAGGCTGCCATTATTTGTGGGCCCTTTCTGCGTCCCTATGGTGCCTGTAAGAGGAATGAGCCAACAGATTCTCCTGAGGCGACTCCTTTGTGCCAGGTACTGTGTGTCAAAAAAGAAATGCTTTAAGCAACTAGTACATGATTAGAGAGTTTATTCAGCTGGTCCAGGTTGGGGGCACCTGAGACCAGTTGCACCGGGTCCTGCCATGTAAGGTAAAAAGAGGAGGGAGTCACATGTTCTGGGGTTCTAGCATTTCTCCATTGATTACGGGAGCACTTGCTGGTTGGAGGTTGGCCAGGTTTCCCGCCTCTGACTTGTGATCTTGGGTATAATCCTGTCCTGGTGGCCATTAGAACAGTTTCCCTAGCTGGTTTTACAAACCGACCATCAGGGGACAGAGTGGCAGAAAGGGAAGCAAGAGAAAGGCCAGAGTTGAATGAAGCCAGGGCGCCAGGGTGGACTCTCCTACTCTCCCTCATTCTTTGCATACACAAAGTGGGGGTCTATCCTCAAGACAGGTGGGGTTCCCGGCCCCTGGGAGTTGTGCAGAATGTCAAAACTGCTTGAGTGGATAAAGTATGCAGAGACTGGGATGGAGATGCGGAGAGCTGGCCTTCACAAGGGTGGGTCTAGAGGCTGCTCCAGGACAGGGAGCTTGACGTTGAACCCCAAAGCCTTAGGAGAAAGACCGGGACAGCCCCAAGTGGAAGACCTGTGTGTGGAGGTGGGCATGGAGCCTTGGGAGGCCCTGGGGAAGAAGAAGGGCTAAAGAGAAACCCTCTACCTCTTAGTTCAGCCTGACCTGTGGGTAGTCCTGCACCCCAAGATCTTTACTCACCTCTCCCCCTCTGCCCAAGCTACCGCCCACCCTGGACTCTTCCCGTTTGTGCCATTGGAACCCCCATGTCTGTCCACTGTCCTTCACTCTTTCCCCTTTGCTGCTGCAAGACCTGGCACTGTCCTTGGGACACCTCTGAGCTCAGTGCTATTACTCTTTCCCCATTCCTGAGCAGCCACTCATCACTGGCAGAATGAAGAGACGTTTGAGCATACCACCGTCCCGTCCCACTATGAAGCCCTCATGGGCTCTTCATTGCTGCCAACCTCAGTCCGTGCCCCATTATCTAGGCCATGCCTTTCAGCCTTAGCACTGCTCACTTGGAAGCCAGACATCCTTTGGGCCATCCTACACATGGAAGCATGTTTAGCAATTTCTCTGGCCTCTACTCGCTAGAGGCCAGTAGCATCCACCCTTTTGCCCCCTGCGTACTATGCCAATAGATGTCTTCAAGCCAGGCATGGTAGGACAAGTCTGTAATCCCAGAATTTAGAGGAGTGGGGGCAGAGGCAGGCAGATCACTGTGGGTTTGAGGCTAGCCTAGGCTACCTTGTCTCAGACAAACAAACAAAACCAAAACAGAACAAACCACCAAAACATTGCTGCGGTTCCCCCAGGCAGCATACTGAGCATCACTGGTCTAGCCTTCTGCTGAAGCCAGACCTGTTTTTCCAAAGCTACTTCCCATCCTGTTGCCTAGGCATAGAGTGAACCACTCCAGCTCCTGTTCCCGGGCCTTACTTCCTGATGATGGCTGAGCCCTGAGCCCTAGCACATCTGCCTGTGAGACACCCAGTTTGTTCAGTGTGACTGTCTCCTCTCCCTTCCTCTAGACCCTTTGCTCCTTAAGGAAGGCCTTCACACAGCCCAGCTCAGAGCCTTGTAAGCAGCAGGTGCCTCGTGAATGTATGATAACGTGATGGGAGCCAGCTGGCTCTGGAGCACCCCATCTCTGTGCCGCTCTTGGCACCCTTTCTCACCCCGTAGCCAAGAGAGAACTTCGGATGCTCCGTTTTTCCTGACACCTCTAAAAAAAAATTATCTCTTTTTCCCATTTGCTAAGCACTGGAGCACTGTAGTTGTGTATGTGAAGCTGTGTGTGGCTGGGTGGCTTTGCTAGCGGGAACCGAGTGGTGGCATGTTTCCGTGTGTCGGATATTGGCATGTTCGCATCAGAAGTGGTACCATTTGTACCAGGCCTCGTCTAGGGGTCTTTCCTCCCACTAATTGCTCTACGCACCAATCCCATCAAATGAATGTATTCCCCTGCAAGCTGCATTCTTTTCCAGCTTTGTTCTGGGCACCTTCTCTGTTTGGAGAGCCGGGCCTCACTGCCCGGCAAGCTCCTACTCACCCTTCAAAGCCCCGTGCACCCTCTGCATGTGTCTTGTCCTCTCATCTCCAGTCGCCTTCTGCAGATCTATCGTTTCCTCTGTGGCCACCGCATGTCGTGCAGTTGGAATGGAGCAGCGCTCATGTTATTAGTCCATTTGTCTTGTGTCTTTGAGGCCAGGGACTGTATCCGATCACAGGTGTATGTTTATATCCCTATTAGAAGGCTTTTGATGAGAGTCTTCCAAGATGTTAATTAAATAAATGGGAATAAATTGCTTATTTTGTTTCCAAAGCATTTTCTTTGTACCATGTTAAAAGTGTGTCTCCATAATGACTTTGCTTAACCTTTCTGCACTGCTCCTGCGTGCTTCTGTTCGTGTAGATGTGTTTCGGCACACAGGTGTGCTTGCATATATGTGTGTGCACATATGCGTGTGTGCCTTCATTTTGATGCTCTGAATTTAAAGGTGAATCCCCCAGTGCGTTCCCCACAGCTGACATTTCCTCGACCTCCCTGCCCTGCATCTTTAAGAACTGAAGGCATGAGGGCAGGGGTGCCTGGCAGTGAGACTCTGCCTAAGTCTCCTGTCCATCCTAGGGGAACCCTGGATATGTGTGAGGTGGGTTGTGGGGCAGAGCCCTCCGTGGCCCCATCAGATCACACCCCCTTTCCTATCTATCTCTGCCCTGTTTAATTGGAATTTGGCTAGTAGAGACCATCTGTTCTATTCCATCCTGTTTCCATGACAACCAAGTGGCTTGAGACTGAGGTTTGTGGTGAGAGAAGTGGCCTGGGGGATGCTGGGAAAAAATAGCTAAGTCCTCCCCTCAACCTGCTCTGTCTCGTCCCCTCGTCTTTGCCATGCCTTCACCTGCGAACTCGTGATACAAGAAGCACCGCTGTCCCAGAGCTGGAGTTCCCTGGATCTGTCTGTCATCTCCCCAGCCCGTTCCCAAGCTTCTGTGGCCTCCCACACACACTGCTCCCCTTCCCTCCACTTCCATTCATAAGTACTTTCCATGGGTGTGCACTGGGGCGTGCAAGACTGCCCTTGTCCTTCGCCCCAGCAGAGTGAGAGCCTGCAGCTTCTGCCACCTTCCAGGTGCCTTTTCCGTATCCCTGCCCACCCCACTTCAACGTTTCCCTGTGGTGGCTTCTCATCTCCCCACTCTGCAGCCAGTGTGAAGGGAACCCCAACTCCCACAAACAAACCGCCTAAGGAGCAGGGCCTTCTACGTCCCCCACTGGGAAGTAGGTGTCTTCAGAGCATGGAGCCTGTGACTCAGTGTCCTACAGCAAGGGCCATCATTAGAAGGGGTCCTGGCTTCCTCTGAAACCTTCCCCACCTGCTTCAGGGAGCACCTTAGGCCCCTGCAGGTACAGTGGCGAGGATAACTCTGGCTCCAAGGAGACAGTGTGGCAGTCTGAAGTCAGGTAACCCTTGGTCTCCCAGGAACTCTGACAGGCCCCACACACTGGGATGTGAGGGGGTGTGGGATCCCTCTTATATCCAACATCCAGATCTGCTTTCATGATGCTATTTTCTGCCCTAATTTCTTCATCTATAGCCAAGCCTTTCCGTGCCTGCTCTATTTCCAGGGGACTTGCCTGTCTTCAAAAATAAGTGGTGGAGCTTGTCAGGTGACCTGTTTGTTATGCTGGTCCCAGACATCATGTGTGGGACGTACATGAAACATTTACTATAGCAGGGGGCTGGTGGTGTGCCTGGAGGTGGGGTCCTAAGGCCTTTCCAGTGCCCTACCCAGGCAGAATCAGCTCTGGGCTTGGGAGGGAAGAAGGTGTCTCAGACCTTCACAAAGACCCTTCCTTCATGGCTGGCCTTTGAATAGAGCTCCCTACCACCCAACCTTCTCCGTGTATTTTTAAATTACAATATAATTGACATACCATAAAATTCACCCTTCTAAAGTATGCAACCCAATGGCTTTTATTATATTTGCTGAGTTGAGAAACCCTCACCACCCTAGCATTCATAACATCTGTACCACCCGAGACCTGTCACCCCTTCTCCGCCCCTGCCCACATGCCCATTTAAACACATCATTTAAGTGAGACCATACAATGTGTGGCCTCTTTCACTTAGCACTCACTCCACAAGCCCTCCCCCTTAAGTGATTATGTGACTACTCTACCCAGAAAGCACTAATGGCACTCTACCCAGTGGCTTATAGGTAAGGTTTACAACCTTGTCTAATACTCACTTTCTTAGGGGGTCTCATGTAGATCAGGCTGGAATACACTATGTAGCAGAGGCTGTCTGTCTCCTTATCTTTCTGTCTCCACTTTCCAAATGCCAGCATCACAGTGTTGTGTTGTGCTGGAGATTGAGCCCAGGGACTCATGCATGCTAGCTACAGTTACCTCCCTTGAATCCTTCCCACCACTCTCCCCTCTGCCACAGATCCCGATGTCCCTCCTCCACACACTTTTAAAGGTACCCTTCTCTTCTGTCCCCTCTTGTCTTCCTCTCCGAGGGTCTCCCATGAGACCCAACTAAAAGCCTCATCTTGGTTGTAGTACCTCTCAGACAGCTTCCTCCCTCACTTTTGATTCATACTTTACAGAACAAACAAAACCCAGCACTTGGCATGCAGTAATTGTTTGTTTTCATGCCTGGGACTCTTGTTAGCCTGAGTTTCCAAAGAAAAAGAAACTATCTCTGTCTTTCTCATTCCTCTGTCTTCTTGTGGTCATCACTATTGTTGTCTCCAACCTGTAACAAGAAGCACAGTGTAGGCACACAGCGTGTGGTCAGTAGCCTCTTACGAGGGAGCGATGGACAAAGGACGGGGAAGGTATCTGTGATATGTCCAGGTTGTCAGTAGTAGCATGGGCGATGGATTTGGAAAATTTGGCAGAGGTGGGAGCAGAATGGGGATTAACCACAAAGATGTGGCAAGGTAACTTTCAGCCAGAAAGTCAAAGTGGTGGGCGCAGGGGAAGGCAGTCCCTGCAGATGGGGAAAGAGAGGAGGGAGCCAGCGTCTACAGTATGTTAGCCTAGAGCCCAGCACAGGGGAAGTGAAGAGCAGTGGTGAGCCTGGGCAGGTGCGTGAGGGCCAGCTACCCTTCACACCTGCACCTGTGGGGAGCCTCCCTGTGTGACTCTTGTCACACAGAACACCTGGAAAGTGCAACTCAAGGGAAGAAGGCTTATTTTGCTCATAGTTTGAGAACAGTTTGGTTCACAGTCCATCATGGCAGGAAAGGCAGAACAGCAGCAAAAGGTGACTGAGAACATTGTAGCCACAGCCCCGTTCAGGAAGAAGACTGAGACCGAGACACTGAGGCTGGTTGGGACTGCTTGCTTCCTCCTTTTCAGTCAGTCTTGGACGCCAGTCCATAGAGTGGGTTTTCTCACATCAATTAACTTAATTTAGAAAAACCACCCTGCCCTGCAGACATGCCCAGAGGTTTGTCTCCTAGGTGATTTAAAATCCCATCAAATTGACAATTGATATTACCCACCTCACCCCTCATCCTTCAAGGTCACTTAAGGATGGCTCACTTGACGGAGAGACTACTAGAATGCAAAGGAATGGTAGATGCTAATGTTTCTCCTTCCTCACCCACATAGCTTTATATGGAAATATTAAGGGGTTGGGACTTAATGGAGAGATGGCTCAGCAGGTAAGAGCACTTGCCAACTTGCTGTTCTTGTAGAGGACCCAAGTTCAGTTCCCAGCACCCATGCCAGGTGATTCACAACTTCAGGTAAATCCAGCTCGGCTCCATAGGCTCCAATGACCTCCTCTGACCTCCATGGCTGTGTATACTCATATTGCACACCCACCCACGTGTGTACACAAAAATAAAAATAAGTCTTAAAAAATAGAATTGAGGCCGGGCGGTGGTGGCGCACGCCTTTAATCCCAGCACTTGGGAATTCAAGGCCAGCCTGGTCTACAAGAGCTAGCTCCAGGACAGGCTCCAAAGCTACAGAGAAACCTTGTCTCGAAAAACCAAAAAAAAAAAAAAAATAGAATTGAGGGACAAGGGTTGATCTTCTGAAGTACTGACCAGCTGCCCACAGTGAGGCATTCCTGACATCCCAGCTTAGGAAGCTAGGGCAGAAATATCAGGAGTTCAAGGCAAGCCTGAACTACGACTAGCTAAATAAATAATTTGTTTGTTTATTTTGTTATGCCACCAACTCCAAGGGTTTTCACGTGGACTGAAAGAAATGGCGGAGACCAATGAACTGGGAGAGCCAGTGTTTGCCCTCAGGTGTGCCATGGACGCCATTAACTGAATGGTTGTAGAGGCCACGCCAAAGCCTCTGATGTCCTCTATGCTATTTCCAAAGGTTTAAAAGCTACCGTGGGGGCAGGCCCAGGCATTTGAAACAGACTGGAGAGAAGCCATGCTGTGATTTCTGGGTATAGGAGGAAATGGGTTTTTCTGTCCCTTCTGCTCCCAGGGCTCAGGTGTGCAGAGAGAGATGCAGAAGCCTGGATTGCAGGATCTTCCTGGGCTATGCAGAAAGCCTGCAGGCAGAAGTTCTCAAAGCCCAGAGATCTGCCTTTCCCTACTCCTTGATGCTGAAGTAGGGGTTGGCCCAAGGCCCATGTTACTGCCTTACAAGGGGGTTCAGTTCCCAAGAAAGGTGCCAAACAGACCCCCTGCCCTAACAGAAGCCCAGTCACCAAATCACCTTTTAATCAGGGTGTGGGCCTGCTGGTGTGTGCCCAGTGGAAAGGAGAACTTCCCCTGGAGTGAAAGTCATTTGATCTCAAAGTGTCTGGGAAAGTGTAAGGAGAGGGAGGAGTGTGGCCAGGCTCCAGATCCTGAAGGGGGAGGCCACCCCAGAAGGCTCTTCTCTGTGTGACAGCTGACCCGAGGGCATTGTTTACGCAGTGTGCCCCCACTCCCACCCGTTCCTCTTCCCTCAGGCCAGGATGGGTGAGACAGCTTGTCTGCAGGGAGAGGGAGTGGGCTGCCAGCTGTCACCTGCACAGGTGGGAGAGGTTGGCTATGAAGAGCTGGAGGCCTCCCCATGCCTTGCTCCACCATCAAGCCTGGGGTGCTTCCATGAAGTGTCCTAGTTGGTATAGTAGCCGAGTGCAGCGCTCTGCCTCCATTCCCTCCAGGTTTATTCCCAGCAGTTATCGGTGATCTGGGGAAAACAAGCCAGATCAGAGGCCTCCTCTGGGCGTTCCCCAGGGCCTCCAATTCACTCGGAGGAACTGTCTAGGCCCTGTGTCATGGGACTCCTGTGTTTCTCACCTCAACAACACAGGCCAAAAATTTGCCTAAGGGCCTTTGCACCTTCTGCTCTCTGCTGGAATGTGGCTCTCCTCGGCAGATACTTGTCCTGGTTGCTGTTTTGTTCAAATGTCTTTTCTTGGTGAGAAACCCAGGTCACCTATAGACACTGCCTCTCATTTCTTGTCTTTTCCGTCATTAGCATCCAAGCTTCCCAGCAACAGAGAATTTTCATGGTTTATCTAGTGCTAGATCCCTGGACCTGATAGGACCCTGTGATAACAGTACTATTTTACTGAGCGGACACCCCAGAGGGAAGCCACTGCCAGTGCCTTTGCACACTGACTCTCCTGTGCATGCTCATGTTGCAAACATGTGCACACATCTTCTGCTCACCTGGGCGGGCTCCAGGAAACTGCCCCTGATGTCCACATGGCCACAGTGAGCTTCCTGTCGCTTTCCTGAGTCTTCCATTTGTCCTGTTTGTCCCAGAGTATCTTGAGGCACTTTGGAAGTAGAGGGGTCTCTACTCCTCCTCCGAGGAGAGAACTCACTCTGAACCCTCCTGATGTTAGTCCAATAGTTACAGATGGACACAGGACCTGGAAGGGTCTAGGAATTTCTCCCTATGCTAGAACCAAGGAATTTAGTCCATGGCCTCTGGCCCCATTCTCCCTCCCTCCTCTCCCTCCTGAAGTCCTCCCCATCCGACTACATCTCAGGGAACCCTGAGGCTGTCCCAGAAGGCCAGAGGAAGGAGGAAGACAGGTGAAAGGTCAGGAAAATGGTACAATGAATGCCCTTAGTGAGCCACCTACCAGAGGTGGCTCCTTCCAGCCTTAAGAGCTGTGTTCCCTGGATGTTTGGGCAGGAACCCTAAGAGGTTCCTGCAAGGAGAACTGACTGGAAGAGAGGAAAGCCCAGTAAGTGTGTGATTTGAGCCAGTGTGGAAAGTCGGGGTAAGGAAGGCTGATGGCGTCTTTATGTGATGAGCGCCCGTATGTGCTGTCCCACGCACACACTCCACTTGCTGGGCAGGCCTTGCAGGTTCCACGATCAGTCCTTTGAGGCTCTTAGTGTTTGAGGACACCAGGGTACTTTAGTGATAAGCCGGATGGTAGACATCCAGGGTGGGAATCATACAGGAAGTGGTTTGCTACCACCCTGGCTGTCCTCTGGCCTTGTAGCTCCTAAGAGGTTCTTGGGATCTTCTGTCCCATGCTCTGTGCACAGTGGATGTATGTGAGTCTGTCACCCATTCCTACCTCTTGTCAAAGCATTAACAAACTAACAAGCAAGTTACACAAGAGTGAGGGCCGAGACTTTTGTGGCCTCTGGAGATGCCTCCCACCTCTTGTGTAAGACCTTTACTTAGCTGTCCCTTTGGTATGCTCAGGAGCCCTTTGTGACAGCTAGGGCCTTGTGCGTGTGGGCTCTAGAGGGTCAGTCAAAGAAACCTAAGATCAAAACTCTATTTAAACTAAGCCCTAGTCCTTTCCACGGGGGCTGGAGAATAAGTAGGATGCCCTGGCCTCCTGGTCACGTGGCTCATCAGTCAACTCTTCACCATTGGTCTCCCATGTGAACACCCTGGCAGCCTCCAAGCACCCATTATTAGCAAGGAAGGACCATGTGTGTTCATGAAACTCGTGGGCATTACTTAGCACGTGCTTCGGGTCAGGGTCAGCTTCCTAGACTCAGCTTTATAGAAAGTCATTTGATCTTTCAGAGCCAGCAAGATGGCTCAGCAGGTAGAGGTGCCCACCACCAAGCCTAAGGGCCTAGCTTTAATCTCCATGTGGTGTACAGAAAATTGACTCCTGCAAGGAGCTCTCTGACCTCCATATGTGCCATGGCACCAGCAACCTATACAAACGTGCACACAAAATAAAAATGTAGTTAATTTTTTTTAGTCATTTGATCTTTCCAATAACTAATCAAAGAATAAGGAAATGATGATCTTCTCTCCTCCTCTTCCCCCTCCCCTCTCCTTCCTCCTTCCCTCCCTCTTTCTCTTTGGTGAAGCAGAGTTTTTCTGGGTAGCGCAGGCTAGTTTAAAGGTATGGGTCTCCTGCTTCAGCATCTTCAGCCATGGGATTTCAAACGTGTGCTTTCATAATCAGCTTTCTTTCCATGGTCCTAGATGGCGACATGGGTGTCGAAAGTGTAGTCACACAAGCTAGCGTGATAGAAGGGGGCTTTGGATCCAGCAATTGGAGAGAGGGGGTTCTTGGCTACACAGTGAGACAGAAGAGTCCCTGGTTGGGTGGAACAAGAAGGCAGCATGAGAGAGGGACCTAGCCCTAACCCAAACAAAAGGGAATCTCCCAGGATTTAGCACCAGACGTGACTGGATAGTGGATAGACAGTATCCATCTCTATCCCTAGCCTGGGTGGTGTCTGGCATAACAGATCCACTCCTGGGCTCAGCATCAAAAAGCATGGGGAAATGGACTTCCCCTTCAGCAAAAAAGGATGGAGATTAAACAGCAGGAAGAACTTCCCAGCTGTCAGGACCATACGCTTTTAAAACAGGCAGCCCAGGAAGGTGGAGGCCCTCGCAGAGAAGGTTAATGTTGTTATTGCTCAGAGCTCTTGTCGGAGGTGAAGTGACGGAAAGTATGCAAGCTGACCTCGCTAGGGTCTGGAGGTAAGACTGTCCTACAGACCAAAGATGCTGACCCACAGAAAAGAGATACTATTGGCTGTCCCCACACTGGTCCCACCCTCTTCCTAGGATCCCATCTGTTCCAGCCCTGCCATTGGACTTCATTAAATTGCATTTTCCCAGAGCAGGGCAGGCCGGTGACAGAATGAGTCAACACCAGCTTGCTACAACTGTCGCCCCTGGAGCCAGCGGGCATAGAGGGAGATAATTGGGAGCGGTTTGACAGCTTAATGTCTGGGGCTGGCTTCCTGGAGCAGAGCAGGGTGGGGTGGGGGCAGGGCATGGAGCCAGAGATGGGGGTGGGTGGGAGACTGGGCTGTCTTCAGACCAACCCCACCACTGCTTCTGCTTTTCCCCTCCATTTCCCCAGCACCAGCTTGTTGGGCAGGAAAATAAAACACAGAAAAGGAAATTAGATGCGGAAAATAAATTAGGGTTTCTTTATTAATTTGTCAGAACTAATTAACATCTCCCTGAGATTTGTCTCCTCTCCAGATACCCTCAGCGCAGGAAGGAGGAAAGTCTGCAAGAGGTCAGGTTTGGGCTTCAGGGTCCCTGTCCCAATCACGCCTAACAGCACCTCTAGAGTAGAGGACAGAGACCTGTCACTAAAAGGGAGGTCCATTTCCCTAGGTCCTGGAGCCCCAGAACACCCCTGTCTCATGTCACTTTGCCACTGAAGCAGAGTCATTGCTTGACTCATGCAAGGCTGTGGGGACAGTGTCTAGCATCGAGTGCCATTCTAGACACTTGGGAGACAGGACTTAGGAGAACTGCTGGAACCGCTTCAGAATTCTTCTTTCATCCTAAGCCTATAAGTAGTAGTTTTCTCCCATAATCCTAGCACTCAAGAAGTTGAGACAGGAGGATTGTTGCTTGCTCAAGACCACCCTGGGCTGTGTAGAGAGACCCTGTCCTGAAAAAAAAAATAGTCTTCACCCTTGAGGTCCTTAGGGTTTCATATTTGCAGTGGTCTCCAGAGTACAGATTAAGGGGTTAAATGTGCCTTAGTGGCTAGTGGAGAGGGACAGAGCTCCCAAGAGCTCCCTGGTCATGCCTCCTGAGCCCTGCCCACCCATCTCCCCCACCACAGGGCCTGACTCACCTCAAGGAGTCTTACTAACTGTTGTCTCACTTCCTGGTTGCGAGTGCAAATTCTCCCAGCCAGGAAGCCACCCCAGCTGCCCTTGGATTTGGATGAGAGCCTGGCTTTGCTTCCCAGAGTCAGACCCAGCCCTGCTGTGTCAGAGTGGTTTTCTGTGAAACCTCTCCACGGCCACGCCTTGCAGTAGACACTGCCTTGGAGGGTTGCAAAATTCAGCCTGTTCTGTGGGTCTCACAGTACCGACAGCATCTAGACATTGATACCAGCCTGCAAAACGCCAGATGCCTAGGAACTGTAGAGATGAAACCCGCTCTCCTTCCCAAGCCTGTCACCTCTGGAGTTGGTTAGAGATTGCACAGAGCTGAGATTTCCCCAGGCTGGCCAGGCTAAGGGGAGAGAACACTGAGTAGCCTCCTGTAACCCAGACGAGGACACTGAGGCCTGGAAAGAGAGAGCTGTAGCCTGCTGGGTCAAGGCAGCCCCGGGATTAGCACTTGTGTCTCCTAACTTCCAGGCCATGCCTCTCATGAACAGGTGTCAGGGCTTTATAAATGACATTGAAAGTAAATTAATTTGTCACCTCAGGGACTCTCAGAACCAAGAAAACCTCTGGGGGGATGTGGGGCACATGCTCAATGAGGTCAGACTACAAAATTCGTGTCCGGGGCAAGGGCACAGTCCCACACACACCCCTCTGACCTTGGGGACATTTCATTAGCAGTATGAAGTAGCTAGAATGAGCAGAACTGGGTTTGCGTCCTGGCTTTCCTGTAACCGTGACCTTGGCTGTCCTTGAGTGCAGCTGAGACTCAGTTTCCCCGCTGTCATTTTAGAATACCTGCTTTTGAAATGTAAGGACTTCATGAGCCGTGGGTGTGGTGCTCTTGGGGTGGCTCCAGCGCCCAGTATCTTTCAAAAGGCCCCGCCCAGCCTCCTGCCACTTTCCCTCCTCACTAGGCAGGGATGGAATGGGGCCCTTGCGGCCATCCTGTGATTCTAACCAGGGCTGCTCGGCTGCCCTGCTGCGTGCCTGCCAGGAAGAGGAGCCAGACTGCAGGAGTGGAGCAGGCAGTTGGCATGGGGGCCTCTGCTCTCCAGGTTTCAAAGTTAGGCAGGAGGACTTTGGGTGGCCAGTGGGGAAGGGGCTGGGGACAGGGGGGCCTGGCAAGGCTGGTGTCTGTGTCTGTGGGCTGGACATGGAAGGGAGTCTCAGAGTTCCCTTGGAACTGTCTTAGACTTGAGGAACTTGAGGAGGAGACTGAGAAGCCCCTTTGCACCACGGAGCCACGCCCCATGCTTCTTACCACACCCTTGCACCCTGACCAGGCAAGACACAGGGCCACTTGCACTTAATCTCTGCAGGAAGGATGCCCAGTGCCTTGTGTAGCTCCCTTGGGTCTCTGGCTCTCTGGCCCTGGGGCCTCAGGACCTGGCCCAGCTCTGTAAATGAGGTCAAAATGAGGATGCTGATTGGATGGGGAGCAGTTGAGCTGTCCAGCTCTCAGACTTCTACAAGGCCGCTTAGAGAATCCAGAAAGATGAATCTAGATGGCGCACCTTAGGGAGCTGGAAAAGGTGCCACCAGCCCTGAGGGTTGGTGTCAGGTTCTGGCTCTAGCCTTAATCCCATGGTAGCTCTGTCAAACTCCCACACCTGAGCAGTTCCTTGACCAGGCAGCTGGATATTCAAGTCTGTGTGTTGTTTTATTTCAGCCATTTTTGAGATAAGATACCCACTTTTTGAGTAAGGAAACTGAGACTCCCGGGATTGAAGCATCTTGCTAGTTAACAGAAGAGCCCAGACCAGGCTCTGTTTGCCTCCCAAGCTCACTCTCTACTCTCCCACTTCTCTCCTTTGGAGGAAGAGTTTAATGACCCCTAGCTTTGCTGTCTGGCCAAACAGGTCTAATAAGCACACAGTGGAACAGGGTGTGCTTCCTCTGCAGAGGGAAGAATTGAGGACAGACATCCCCAGAAGTGAAACAGTGTAGGTAATTTAGCAGTTGCCCAGGGACAATGGTAAAGCACCATACTCCTGAGACCCTGAAAGGAGAAGGAGCTCAGTCAGTAACTGGGAGGGAGATGTGGAGGTCAGCTTTGCCGTAGGCAGTGTATGACAGCCCCTCTCTGAACCCTCCTTTGGGAAGTTTCTGGGACTAAGAAAGGCGTGATTTCTGTTTGCCCCTACCTGGCCAAGAGAGTCAGATCTGATCTGCTTGTCACTTTTCCAAAGACTTTTAGTCCAGTCCTCTTGGGCACCTTTGCTAGCCAAGGCCTGGGGTAGCATGTGAGGCTGGGCAGGTATGGCCCAACTACCTGTCTGAGTACCAGCTGATTCCCATCTAAGAACACTGCCGCTCCAAGCCCCACCTGCTTCCTTCCTTCCCCCTGAAAGGGGCAAAAGGGACCCCAGACTGGGTATGTTACGGAGCACTTCAACCTATGATGCCCTTGTTCTCTTAGGAAAGAGGTTTGCAGACTTCAGCAAATACAAAGACCCAGGACACGGCTCAGACAAAAGGCCTAGCTAGCGCCGAGTCCTGGTTCCACTGCTCTGGCTGTGTAACTTGGTGGATTTCTCACCCAACCACGGGCCACAGTTTCCTCTTCTATAGAATGGGAGTGTCAAGACTTGCTCCAGAAGATGGCAGTGAAAGTGGAAGATTCCAGAAGAGGGTGCCCAATGCATAGAACAAGCTTATTCAACCTGTGTTTCAGAAAGGGAAGGTTGCTGAGAACTGCTGGCCTTCCGATGGGACCAGGGCTGGAGCAAAGATGAGGGCTTAAAGTCAGATGTGTATTTTTTAATTGCTTGAGTTCACATCTCATAAAAGAGGGAGAAATAATACTAATAACAATAATAATAAAAAGGCAGGAGCCTTGCCATTCCCCACCCCCTTTCTCTGCCCTGAGTCAAGAACCAGTTCCCACCAGTCTGGGGTTCAAAGCGTCTCCCCGCCCTAATCCTCACTTGGACCTCCCCGCCCCCACCCCCACTGTGGGCAAGAGGCTTTTCCCTGGTGGGTGTGGACTCTGCCACTCCCAAGGCCAGACTGTACCGCCGTGGTGGGCAGTGCCTGGAGTGCTGGCCAAGAGGGGGCACAGCCAGGCTTCTTGTTGTTCGAAGTGCATTGTGTGGGTTCAAGCCTCAACTCTCTCGCTTTTATCTAGTCCAGGGCTGATTTCTCCCTGCACAATGGAGGCAAGAAGGTGCTCCCGCCTTGCCCCTTACCTACCAGAGGCTGCCTTGCTCGACAACCTCAGTCATACTAGGGAGACAGAGATCTGGGACAAGGGACCCCTAATCCTAAGTGCCGCCTTCCCACGTGGAGATGCCACCCTGGCCTGCTGCCTGCCAGCCCCTTGATCCTCCAAGCTGGACAGACCTTCAAACTCCCTCCCCAATCTACCCCCCTCTAACCACCTCCAAGCCCTGACTCACTCCCTCACTTCCCACTCAAGCTGTGTCTCCAGGACGTGTCAGGACAATGTGCTGGGTTCTGGTCCTACAGGCTTGACTGTGCTGCTCTTGCTGGGGGTGGGGCAGTGGGGAGAGTTGGCTTTGGCCTGCTTCTTCAGGCCTCCTTCCCACCCACCCCCCTTACCCTGGGGGGCGGCAGAGCTGAACTCTAGAGCACCTCCCGTTTGCACCCACAAGAGGCCCTGCTGGGGCAGCTGCAGCCTAGGGGTGGCGGGGGATGGGGCACCACCCCTGATCCTGCTGTTCTGGGTCTCTCAGCAGTGTGCATGGGATGCCAACCTGCCCTCCTGCCCCCCCCCCCCAGACACTCTCGAGAGTGCTGTTTCTCACGCAGTGGCTGGCCCTGCTTCCCCATTTATCTACAAAGTGAAAAGGGTCCTGGGTTCTCCTTGGTTCTTTCATTTATTGTATAACTAACTCTAAGTCGGGTCACTCTGCTATGTCTCAACTCTTTATGGTCCTCAAAATGGTCAGCACCCCCCCCCCCCGTTCAGGATTCTGGATGCTGAAAGTCAAAGAGGCTGGAGGAAGGAGTGGTAGGATGCCCCTGGCTAGCCAGCCTAGCCAGCAGAGGGTGAGAGGGAATGCTCCCCCAGCCCTGTGGCTCTCAGCCCTCCTCTCTTAGACAATTCTCTCTTTTGGCAAGTAATCATGGCTTTTGCCAGGGAGCCCAGTGCTCCATTGATCCTTCAGCTTCCTAAGAAGTCATGAATAAAAGTTCTCAGTGACCTGGGAAGCCAATGGGGACCATCCCTGAGTCTGTTCCCCAGGGTTGGACTCCAGTGCAGAGTTCATCAGGGAGATCAGATGGAATGTGGTCCCAGTGCAAGCATAGGCTTCTGATTCTGATTCTGGCACAGCCAATCATGGAGCGCCCAAGGATTGCTCTTTGAGCAAGGCGGAGCTAGGGGCTGTGGGAATCTGAGACCAGAACAGGTGATTCTGTTGGAAGTAGGAGTTTTCCACTTCAAAGAGGTGTGGCGGGTGGAGACCTGGGAGGGGTAGGAGAGGAAGCTGGGAATTTAAGCGGGGTAGATTGAAGGCCTGATAACTGGTTTAGATCTGCCCCAGGGCAGTGGAGAGGGCAGGAGGCCGTGTCATAAGATCTGGTTTACATTCAGATCCACCTGTTAGCAGTATTGCTTGAACAAATCACTTTGCCAGCCTGAGCCTCAGTTTCCCAGCATGACAGTGGCACCTGCCTTAGCAGAGTGTTTGTGAGATCTGTTGCCTAACCTCACACAATTAGACGTGGGTGCTTCTCAGGGAAGGTGCACTGTCTTCAGAGTTACCTACCCTCAGTTTTGTAGAGACTGGAAGCTCTAGAGCATATCTAGAAATTCCCAAGGAGAATTCTACAGAAGCCACCATACTGCTGTAACTGAAGAGTTGAGTCTTGTGGGTGGTAAGGGAGCGACAGGCAGGCAACATGCTCAGTAGTATTTTTTACTTTATGTACATGAGCATTGGTCTGCATGTATATGTGCATCGTGTGCACGACAGTGCTCATGAAGGCCAGAGAGGGTATTCGGATCTCCCGGACCTGGAGTTGCAGACCATTGTGAGCCTCTATGTGGGTGCTGGGAACTGAACTCAGACCCTCTGTAAGAGCAGCCTGTGCTTTCTCTTAACCATTCAGCCATCTCTTCAGCTCCTGGTTGGTTGTTTGGTTGGTTGGTTTCATTTTGTGGTTTTAATTTTCAAGACAAGTTCTTGCTAAGTTGCTCGGGCTGGTCTTGAACTCTCAGTCTTTCCTCAGCGTCTCTGAGCAGCTGAAATTACAGACCCAGCTACTGTCCAGCTACCCACTCCTCTATTATCTTTAATTCCTTCCCCATCTGCCTCTTCTGAAAGTCGTAAAAGTCCCTAAGTTATTATAAAGTTTCAGGGGCTAATTCTTTGGCCTCCCCATTCCCCCAGTTCTGCAGCCTGGCAGTCAGCCAAGCATGAAAGAAATGGAAGGTCAGGAGACTTAGGAAACATTTGAACCTGGAGAAAGAGGCAGAAGTGTGGCTAGAGGCGTGTGGTCCTTCTAGCCACACACCCACTGCTCTGGCTGCACCTGGTTTCTTAGATGAGCCATTTGCTTATCTTGTGACCCAGAGGCAAGGGCTTTGTAACCACAACAAGAGAAACAAGCGTTCTACATTTCTCAGGTCTTGTGGCTGGCTGATGAATCTTCCCCAGGTGCTCTCATGGCCATATCACCATATTAAGCCGTCACAGGCCAAGCCGTGCCTTCCCACCCCTGTTCAGCCAGCTCCTCAATTCTCATCCCTACCAACTTCTTTACAACTGGCGGAGCAGTTAATTCCTCTATGATTTTTTTTTCTTTTCTCCTGGATACATGGGGAGCCAGTACTGCTAAGTACTGCTAAAGGGACCACTGAAGGATCCACAGCCTGCTTTTCCTCCACCCTAGACTTTCCTTGGATCTCAATGTAAGTCCTCTGTCCCTTTGACTTTCCTATTTATGTACCAGAATTCACCCACCACATTTTAGTTTCCCACTCAAATCATTAATTACCCCAGTAATTAAATCCAATTAGCAGTTGCAGGGGCCTTTCTGAGTGAGGAACCATTAGCCAGGGTGAAAATGCATGGGAGAGGGAAAGAGAGAAACCCACCCCTTCCCAGCTTTAAAAATGAAAACAGGAGTCAGTGCTACAAAGCCCAGGGCCCCAATTAAAGCCAGGGCCTCACTCAT
This sequence comes from Ondatra zibethicus, assembly GCA_004026605.1. NCBI lineage: Eukaryota > Metazoa > Chordata > Mammalia > Rodentia > Cricetidae > Ondatra > Ondatra zibethicus. The sequence continues at coordinate 37,173 of PVIU01009410.1, forward strand.
TAAGCTAATTTGGCATGCTATCCCAGCAGCCTCTGGTGGGAAGGCCAGCAATGGAGCTGGCCAACATTTGGTGGTGGTGGAGGTGGGACAAGCCCTGATCACCTCGAGGGCTGCCATGGAGCTCCAGGCCTACTCAGGGAAGGGCTGGGGTCTCGTGGCTTCCTGGACTTGGGGCCTGATGATGGTAGGATGGGGTAAGATGAGACAGGAAAGAAAACCAACACCTTCCTCTTCCAGCCGTGGGAAAGGACAGCTTGGCAGTCACACATCTTCCTAGGTCTGCAGCTGAGGGAAACTCCCCTCCTGCAGTGGTTGTAAAGATTAAACACATATATATACACACACATACATACATACATACACTCCAACTCTAGCTCCTCGGTGCCTGGTAGCCACCATTACCCTCCACTCCATGATTCCTGGAAATCCTCTGTGTTTTGTCTCCGTTTCCTTACAGCTCACACCACACAGTTCCCAGGTTGAGAAGCAGAGGACTAGAAAAACTAAGCTGGAGTCAGGCAGCGTGGAAGGAGAGATGAGGTGTGTTTCAGTCCTCAGTCAGGTCTCTTTGTAGCTCAGCTGGCCTGCAGCCCTGACAGGCAGAGGTAGGGAGCAGGGGTGAAAGACTCAATCAATCTCTTCCTGGAGCTATGCACCAGGCAGAGGGGATGGTGCTCACACTTCCGTAGGGACTCCTTGCATCAGATAGGTTCCGTGTTTCTGTCCTGAAAGTGTAGACCTACCTCCAAAAGAGACAGGTGCAAGATAAGTACTTATTATCAGGTGTCATGATGGAAGGCCTAGCCTCGGGGAAGGCTGCCCAGACCAGAACTGACCTCACAGACTGTTTGACCTTGAACAGGTTACTTGCCCTCTATGAGTTCATTTCCAATAGTAATGACGCCTAACACTTAGGCGTCCTGAGAATTAACAAATTACCCGTGAACATTCAGACTTGGGCCTGGCACAGGTGACTGACACACTAACTGTTCTTGCCATCTCCAGGAGGGGCCCAGCAGGGAACATGACCCTCTTGTGTCTCTTCAGGAATCCGAAGGCTTTTGTTGCTCAGGGTATTGTCCCATCTTGGTGGTCGAAGGGGAAAATACTGCTCCCACACTTGAAGGACGTGGGATGGTTGCACACAGCATATCACTGCCACAGGCTGCCCCTAGGCTCTCGGGCCACTCTGGGCAGGGTCAGAAGGACAAGGGAATAAGAAAGGTTGAGGGAAGCAGGTGGCCGCAGAAGCCGGCTACATCTCTGCAACTGGGCGCCATGCCCTGTGCCTACGTGCTGGCTTCCTCTGCAAGGCAGGATGAGGAACAGGCCCTGGCATGCCAGCCCCTACCAATGACTCCTGAAACCTTGACAAGTCTGAGCTGGAAGCAGGACTGGGTGAGGCTCCTGATAGACTCAGGTTGGGCAGAGGGACGGTCGGTGTGGGGAGGAAGGTGGGAAAGACCCCACATTTGAAACTGTGACACCACGAGGGGAAACTGGGAAGGAGATTTGGGAGGACATGGGGTGGTGACTGGACTCAGAGCTTTTTCTGACTCTTGGGTCCCCTCACCCAATGTGTCCCTGCCAGGCAGGGCGGGAGGAGGACAGGCTGCAGTGGCGACAGGGAGGTGTTCTCCTCAGCATTATGCCAAGTGTAAGGTGATGATTTTGAGTGTTGTGGAGAAAGAAGGAAGGAACAATGACAGCGTGTGCCAGGAACAGAGGAAGCTGCCCAGGACTGGGGAGGTGACCTCACCCAAGCTGAGTGATGCTGGGACTCACTGTCGAGGTGAAAAGTCTGGGTTTGGGGATGGGCATGAGACTTGGCTGTGGGCACTGACACTGGGAACCACTGAACCCATTCAGGTCAGTCAGGAAAACCTGAACCCCTTACTACACACCTAAAGCCTCCTGGGTGCTAGGGGGAAAGGCCACCGAGGGACAGTTAGTTGTGTAGAACCTGGACATGTCCACAGACCTGCTGAAGGTGACAGCAGGGTGTCCCAGTGAGGCAGCCTCCTTCTCCCTGAATTGCCATGTCAGGATCCTCTGAAGGTCTTGCCATCTTCTCCACATCATGCGGGGACTGCTAGGTCAAATACACATGCACACGCAAACAAAAAACAAGTCATAAGTATCCTGCTTCTCTGTGACAGTAAGCTTGGCTGAATTTAGACCTGGAGTTCCACAGAAATTGAAGGGAAGCCACCATGGTGGCACCCACTTGTAGTCCCAGCTATCCTTTTCAGAATGCTGAGGCAAGAGGATCCCTCAAGCCCACCATTCCAGACCCAGCCTAGGAAATCTGTGTCTAAAAAGGAGAGACTAAGACTGTCCCTGCGGGGTTGGAATGCTGGGTTGGCTGTGTTCTGTGGTTAAGACCCGGAAGAGGTCAGCATTCAGGTTGGAGTCACGACCCTGGTTTTGTTGTGGTATGGGTTGCCATGAAACTAGGCTGGAACTGCTGTCGGGGTTTATGTTGGGTAGTTGGGGGAGAATGGTTTGGAGGTCTACACTGGGTGTGTTAGGGAGTTGGGCTATGACCCCTAAAGCTAATATTCTAAGGGCATCCATGCCATATATACAAGTTTGGGGTCACTGTAGTTCTGGGCTACAAAGCATTACATTCAAGTTATGTATTTCAGCCTTAGGAACTGATAAAACAATCCTTCCAGAGGGGCTGGAGCAGGAGCAAGGCCTGCCTTCTATCCTATCCCAGGATCTCTCAGTGGCCCTGCGCTCAGTCCTGCTGCCCACTGGGATCATGGAAACTCAGCCTCCTGTGCAGTTGTGTGTTCTACATTGCATTTTCCCTGTCCCTCTGCTGGAGAGGCAGGCCCACACTCAGTAGGGCAGGCCCACACTCAGTAGTCTGGAATACTCCACTGACCTTTAGCCTTTCCTATAAGGTGGCTCCAAAGGCACCAAGTGCAGGTGCCTGGGGGTATGGACACGGCCAGGAGGGACAGATGCCAGTCCTGGGTGGGACAGCCATCAGGACTGGCCAGTGGAATCTGAATGACACAGGATGCATGCATGTGTGAGTGTGTGTGTGCGTGCGCGTGTGTTTTCATGAATACCTCCTGAGCCCACCACGCTGGAGGGACCTGTGTTTCTCCAGTTAGTCCTTCCCACATTAAAGCAAAAGCAGGAGAGCCAGGCCCAGGGTGAGGAGAGCAAACAGCAAAACTTAATGACTTTAATATGAAAGAATTTGCCACTAATTAAGCACAAACACTCCACTAATGCAGAGAACACATGTTGTGGATTTCACTTAAGCAGGAACCAAATGAGGTGAAAATCCTTCCAAAATGATAGCAGTTTACCCTCGAAGGAAGATGCTGCCTCACCTTGCTTCTGCTGAGCACAGCCCTGAGTGTACCAAGCCCTCTGACTTCACAGCCTCCCCACCCTTCATGATGGGGGGTTCTGGCCATGCTCCCTCAGCAGATCTACCTGCTTGCATCCATTTCCCTGGCTGCCCTTCCCTGTGTTTTTGCATCCTCTGGAGACAAGAAAGTCTCTCCACAGCCTGTGTTCTGTCAGACAGCCATCCTGTGAGCCCACTGTTCTGACCACCTTTCTCCCCATGCATAGCTCAGCTCTGGCCTTCAGACAGGAAGAGGCCTGCGTCTCTCTTCTTACTCAGGACATACAAGGAAGGTTTCCCCATTGGAATGTCCCACAGTAGTATGTATTCCTTACCCCCTCTACACCCAGCTTGCCATGACTGGCTGTACATACCCATCATGCATTTCACCTCTCCTACCTGAGCTCATAGCCCCCTCTAGTCCCATGGTCTTCACCAGGGCAATTTTGTTCTCCTGGGGGCATGTGATAGTGTCTCCATATGATTTTTATTTTATTTTATTTTTGTCACAAATGAAGGTGATGCTCCTGACATCTCGTGAGTAGATGCTAGGGATGTTGCTAAGTGACTTACAGGGCACATGACAGATCCCACCAGAGGTGATTGTCTGGCCCCAAATGTCAGCAGTATCTAGGTCATTTGTGCTCATGCTCAGGAAGCCGGCTCACCTGAATCCAGGCGGGTCTCTCCCCATGCGTTCCCAGTGCAGCATCGCCATGTGCCAGATGCCCAGCCAGGAGCGCATGGGAATGGTCTCATTTCACCCTCATGGCAGCCCTAGGAAACAGTACTATCATTATCCCACTTTATATATGAGGAAATTGAGGACTGGAGAGATCCATGCAACTCAAAGTTGTCCAGTTTACGAGCGGCACATGCAAACCCTCATCTTGCCCGAATTGAACTGGAAGTCAGTGCTCCTGGACTAATTACTCTGTGCACCCCAATCCTCTCCACAGACCACAGCCACTAAATCTCCCAGCCCCTTCTCTATCCGTCACTCCTTCCACCCATGTCCTTTATCTTACAGTGAGCCTTCCCTGTAGGCAGGCAGCTGTACCTGCCTGATAGCCCCCCGCCTCCCTTCAGCCATCTCGATAGAAAGAGCATCTGCAGAGGTGGGTGCTGGGGTGACCCACCCTGCCCTTCTTGATACAAGGCAGACCCGAGAGATGAATATTTGTATTTGGAACTCTGAGGGCTGAGGCAAGGAAGGGACATGTCAGTCCTGAGCCTTGTGAAGGTTCCCCTGGGGAAGCCTAGGGAATTCTTCCTCTGCCTTCTCAGCAGCCCCCAGCCCCTCCCTCCTCAGCACTCGTCTTCCAAAGAGGCTGCTGCCTACACTTTCCCAAACGTGTCAGCAGCGATGCTGCGATGCTGCGTGCTCACAGAGGGAAACACAGGCTCTGTCTGCTAAGAGGCAATGGTGTTCACTGCGGTGTCGGCTGCCGTTGCCTCACTGAACCTCTCTGAATCTTGGCCTCAGAACCAGAGGCCTCTCTGCCTGCAAGTCAAGAAAGGCCAGGTCAGACAAGGAGTGGCCCAGGGCTGTGGAGGGAGGGCATTGAGCTGGTGAACACGCAGGCATAAACAGGCTTAGGTGGTGGGAGCAAGGGCTCTCTGCGGCAGCTTAGGTGAGAAAACAATTTTTCACCTTCTGCTCTGGTGTGAGGAAGGAAGGGAGACGGGGCGCTAGGAACTGGGACAGAAGAGAGGGAAAGGGAATCAGGACTGTCAGCTGGGAAGCAAGCAGGAGGGTATGAAATTGAAAGTTGGGCAGGTGGTCAAACTGACCCACGTCCTGTGGGGGTGTTGCTTCCCATTTCTGGGCAGTGAAGATGAGTCAGGCCTTAAGCTGTGTCCCTTCTATACAGCAAAGGGCTTTCTTTCTGTCTCTGCCCCTTGGCTAATGCACTTCCCAGGATGCTGCCACTGGACCTGAGACAATGGCTAGTCTTGGCCCAGGACCAAGGCTTACAACCTTCACCAACCAGTGGGGGTGCCCTGTAAGTTCTGAATGTCAGGCTTTGGACCGAGGTGCTATGACAGGAACATACCCATGTATGCACTCTGAGCAGATAGCACCACCTAACCCCTGACAGAGCCGGGAGAGGGCTCCAGGAAGTCGAGTCTTGGGGAATTGGGGAAGGACAAGTGTGTGGTTTTTAGCAGGGATAGCAAGCCAGACCTCTAGCCGTCTCCTGTGCCCCCATTTTCTCAACCCTCCTAATCTGGGGCTCTTCAGCCTCTTCCCTTGGAGCCCAGTGGCTCACACTTAAAATCCCAGCACTCAGGAGGCTGACTGCCATGAGTTCAAAACCCACTTAGGTGACCTTGGGCTTGATCTTGAGGAGTTCAGGAAGTTTACTCTATGACGCCGGAGCTCCAGCCAGGGGGCTATACACTCAGTGTTGTCCTGCAGTGGATCAGTGAGAGGTGTGGTCTGGGCACAGGGATAAGGCTCAAAGAGAATGAAGGAGGCATAAGACATGCGTGTTGAGGTTACAAAGGAAGGGGTTATGCATGGGGGCCCAGCCCAGGAACACTGAGAAAACAAAGTGAGAGACTACTGGAGATGAGGGTGCTGGTGGCTCAGGGGGAGTTTAGATCTGGACAAATGCAGCACAGGGAACAAAGCTGTTAAGGACCTTCTGTAGGCTAGACTGAGTAACTGCTTGGCTGTGAAAGAACCACAGCAAAGCTGGGGTACAACCTGGATTTGATCCTGCAGAACTTCCAGCAGTTGGCCAGTATACCAAGACTGAGAGCCAACTGGTCAGTCCACGGGTTCCCGAACGTAGATCCAGAGGAGGAGGAGAGCTGAGGCAGAGTGAGCTGAGCAGGTTAGAGCTGCAGAAACCCACCAGGATTCTCAGGTCCACCATTCCCATTTACAGAAAAGGACACTGGCCTTACTCAAGCCCGGGTTTCAACAGGGACCAGGTACTAAGAACCAGAGCCTGCCGCTCCCAATTTCCAGTAGGTACCTTTCCCCTTCCCGCTGCCCAGAGGAAAGGTGGCAGGTGTAATGCCAGAGAGGAAGTAGAATGGGCCAAGAGCTAACAGTTTGAAGGCTAGAGATGGAAATAGACAGAGCTAGGAGCGAGGCCCTGTGTTCTTGGGGTACCAGTGTAGAGTTCCTGTTTGCCAGAGTTCCTGGGGATGGGATGACAACAGGAAATGAACCTGCAGGAGGGGTGGTCCAGGCATCCCCAACCCCTTGTTCCTTGATGGGAGAGTCAAAGTCCAGCTCCCTGACTGATCTCTGTCCCCAGCCTGTCCTGCCAGGTTTCAGGGAGAGATGGGGTTTGTTAGAGCACCCCCATGGCTGCTGCCATCCCTGGGGCTTCTGCACTGCCAGGGGGATTGGGGCTGGCCCAGTCTGTCTGGAAGATCCTGGGCCCTGGCTCCTCCTGGGTCTTTTCCCAGGCTGCCTCGCCCCCTCTTCTCCCACGCACTATGCTCCCCCACCCAAAGGCAACCGGCGCCAGCCCCACAGCCCATCATTAGCCAACTCCATATGGGGAGTTGGGGGAGCATTTAGCCAAGAGGAAAACATGGGCAGTTTCTGTGACCCCAGAGCTGGGGGTGGAGGCGTCTGGGCTCAGACAGTAGCAATTAGACCCTGACTGTGGGATCATAGGACATTATCACTACTGTGAGTGGCTGGTGGTGAAAGTGCAAGGAACACAGATCCCCTGGAGTCATCCCAGAAGCTCTGTCCCCAAGGCCTGAACCGCAGGAGGTGAGAAACGGAGATGCTTAAAGCACTGTGCACAAAACATGCGCGCTATGCCTTCTTGCTGTGGCTCCCCATGGAGGACTGGCTGGGCACTGGGATAAGAAATGAGACACTTCTGTCTGCTCCTAGTGCCCTCTAAGCCAGGTCACTGTGGCCCTGTCCTGGGTATGAAGGGGAGTTTGGAAGCAGGCGATGCAGCCTGGGAGCCAAGGAGCTCCTGAATTAATGGGGAACCGTGCCTGGGGCATAGAGACGAGAAAGGACAAGTTCAAAGGGCTTCAGCAAGTGCCCTGCCCTTATGGGTTCTTGCTGGCAGAACGATCAGGTCCAGATGACACGTTAGCAAAACCTTCCCAGAAGAGATGACCCCAGAAAGGGCATTCTCTCCTGGTCCCACGGCTTCCTTGCCAGTCTACCCCAAATGCTTCCCGCTTGGACTTCCTGAGGGATGGCATTTGGGAAAGCAGCTGTGCTGAGGGGAGGGAGGGTCCTAAAGCTTTAGGTCACCTCGCTGACTCAGCAGAGTTTCAGGGACCCTTCCCCCTCCCCATTGTGAGTCATTCCCACTTGTACTTAGCTGTTCCTCACCACCGGAAGTCCTGTCCTGTCTGCCAGTTCCTGGAGGGGAGGGAGGGAGCATGCCTAGAAAGCCCTAGAACTAGCAAAGGATATTGGTTTCAACTCGGGATGTACCTTGTTGGTAGGGCATTTAATTAGCTAGCATGTGCAAGGCCCTGGGTTAGATTTCCAATATAGTCCCAGGCCTAAACACACTCACACACACACACACACACACACACTTGGGGGAAGGGGTGTTGATTTCTCCTAGCCAGGTGTCATGGTCATGGTAGCTCTCATATGTAACTAATCCCACACTGGGTAGTCAAAAGGTTAAGACAGTAGACTAGCCATGAGTTTGAGGCCAGCCCAGACTGCATAGTCTTGTTCTAGGGTAGCCTAGGCTACAGTGTGAGACTTTGTCTCACAACAAAGTAAAACCCTCCCCAAAAAGAGATGTTGTTTTGATGTAGATCCTTGTCAGAGAGCCCAGCAGCCCACACCTGTACACACAGATTTTATTCTCTCCCTTGTGCTAACACTCTGCTCAAGCTGCTGCTGGAGACACTGAGGCAAGCTTCAGGAAATGAAGGCCTGGAGAAGATCTGCCCGGCCAGGTCAGGGCACAGTGGTCCTCACAAAAGCCCTCATTTACACACCCACCTCCTGAGCCCAGACCCAGCTTGCCCAGCTAGGACAGGAGTTCTAAAGTCAAAAAGGGCAGGAAGAGAAACTGCTCGTGTGGCCACGCCCGATGCGTGGGAACTCTTGCCACCCCACCCCACCCCCCGCAGATCAGCTCCATGGCAAGCAGGGCAGGGCCCTGGGGAGCAGGTTCCTCTGCCACAACTGAAGAGCCTTTGTGTCTTGTTGCTGAGCTTGGGCTTTTGAAGCCCTGTGACGTTGTAGGGGGGCTGGTCCGACGCTTGCCTTGCTGGCTCAGCACTTCTGAGAAGCCAGGTCACCCCAACCACCTCTCCTGTGCTCTGTTAAGGAAACTGAGGCCCCAGAGCAGAAGTCCCAGAGACCTGTGTCTTGGACCTTGACCATATAGGGTGGTCAGGGAGGATCTAGGCAGTGATTAAGGTTGGGGCAGGGAAAGACTCATTGTGTACCCTAAGGTGTAAGAACCCCCCCTTCTGTAGGTACAGGTTCTATGATTTCTGCACCCTTTGCCCCCTATTCTTTTCTCTTCCCACTGCGCACATAACAGCCTCCTGTAGGCACTCCAGCCTGAGCTCACTAGATTCCATTTCTGACCCACAGTCAACACAAGGCACCTATGAGTACCAGGGCTGGGTATTGAGATTAGCTTTTGTGTCATTTTCAAAGGTTTCTGAGGGTATTTCCCAGAAGGTCACCACCCAGAACAAGGTCCCTAGGGAGATAGATTGAGCCAGACTCTGGTTTAGGGTAGGAATTGCATTAGGCCAGAGGGGCTACTAGTCTGTTCTTGGGCACATGACCTAACCCCTCCTGACCTAGTTAGTGGCAGGTTGCCTGATCAATTGAGCCCTCATGCACTACCATGTCATAAGCTCTAGTCTATAATCTGCAGAGGAAGAGTGCTTTCTTATTGCCTGGGTAACCAGAGAGTCAACAGATTCCCCAAACCATGCTGCCTACCATTACAGGCATAACATGGTCAACACAATCCAAGGTCAAGGACGTCCCTGCTTTTTCCATGGTAGCTAGACATCTGTTGAGTGACAGGATAGAGACTCTGCACAAGTGCAGGAAATAGTAATGGGTACAGTTGCATGGTTATATGCCATTGGGTTCCTAGTAGAAGTGCCCACCAGAAAGTCAGGAATGAGAACCATCTCGGTGTCCCAGAAAAGGGGGCCTGTAGCACCCCATTCAGTGCCCCGTGCCAGGAAGATAATCAGTAAACTTTTGTTGATTGAAGTCCCAGAAAGGGAGGCCTACTGTTTCACAGATAATGTTGTTGTTGTTGATGATGATGATGATGATGGTGATGATGATGATGGTGGTGGCAACCAACATTGATTATTTTGTGCTGGTGCTGCGTTCTGACTTTCCCATGTACTCCTTCATCTATCCTTACAGCAGTTTTATAAGGCAGGCATTAGCTATTAAAACCCCCATTTCGCAGATATGTACCCTCCGTGTAAACTGAGTCACAGAGAGGTCGAGTCATTGGTCCACTGGAAGGCACAGAGGCAGAATGCAAACTCATATTGCAGACTCTTCCCAATCCCATTGCACACCTCAATATAAAAGGGTGCCAGAAAGGCCATGCAGAGCGTGGGAGCCACCCATGTCATTTTCCAGACTGTGAAGCTGGAGCGGACATGGAGAAAACTGAACACACTCTAAGACCTCCCTTCCTGACACCTGCCCCTGCAGGCGCCCACCAATCCTGTTCCTTCTCAGGCTTTCCACCCAGCCCCTCCTCTCCATATTCAAGGGTGAGTCCTTTTCCCTTTGGAAAGCCACCCAGTCTAAGAGCTAGGTACTTATATCTAATTTGCATGCTTAGTCCAAGCCAGGGAGCCCCTACAGAAGCTTGGGAACCAGGTCCCTCAGGCTAGAGTGTTGAAGCAGGGCCTAATTGTGCTAATCTCCCCCTCTCGACTCCAGGACAGTGGGGGCTTTACCCTTAATACTTCAGGAGCCCCATGTGCCACCCATGGACTACCTCCTAGGCTCTGTTAGTAGCCAGCCATGACAGACGCCAAGTGTAAATGTGAGCATGCCTACTACTGAAAGGGCCTCATGTCCCCACCCAGTTCATTGCAGGGCCAGAAAGGGCCAGAAATGCCTTTGTTTACAATGAGGGGACACAAGGGATACTTCTCTCTACACTATGAAGCTGCTTTTGGGAGAACCCAGAGGAGAGAAAAATGGCCTCTATCCAGCATAGACTTAGGTAGGGAAGACACACACACACCTGCTTTGGCACAGAAACCTCCCCAGCTTACATGGGGCATCAGCAGCAACCTCCCCTCCTGGCACCAACTTATCCCTGAAGGATGAGGTCACTGCTTGGGAACCAGCATAGGAATATCAATCACCCTGTGCATCAGGGCCTCCTCCTGCCTGCCCCACAACTGCAGAAGGGATGAGAGGAGATGGGGTAGTGGGACTCAGTGGGCCATGTGTTCTTCCAGGCCCACCATACCTAGCACCAAGATGCTTCCTGATACCTATGCCCCTTCCCCCAACTCTCACGCTGTGGCCCAAGCCCTCCTAACTGGCTTTTCCAGTTCTTGGCTTTATGTGGCGCAAGTTCCCCAATTATGCCCACATTATCTCAGTTGCTGGGCAGCCTCCAGCAGGCTTGGGGAGTGGAGGCTGGAGGAGCATCAGGGAGCACCCATTTATCCTGTCAGGGAGGATGGAAGAATTAATTGCTTACCAGCTGACCAGTCAGCAAGAGTGCTAGACCATCTGACCCACTGACCTCCTCTCAAGCTGCTTCTGGGTAGGGTGTGGGCAGGGCTGCTGTAAGACAGTTAGAGCCAGAAGGATACAGGAGAGCCAGGCCATCCAGCCTGCTCCTTTATAGAGGCAAGGGAAATGACTGCTAGGGTCTCACAGGTAGGTGGTAATTCAGCCCCCAACTATGTGCCGAACTCCCTCCTCACCTCGTCTCACAGCTCCCCCAGCCCCCAACTGCTTGAGGTGTCTGGTACTTCCAAGGGCCAGTGGGGGTGGGGGGGCAGGAACACTCAACGTACTTGTTAAGACTCTGGTGTGAATGGCAAAAAGAATGGGGATATACATGAAATTCTCCATACCAAGGACATGGCTTGGGAAAGCCAAAAACATATGTCTGTGGCATCTCTCTCTCTCCCTCCCTCCCTCCCTCCCTCTCTCTCTCTCTCTCTCTCTCTCTCTCTCTCTCTCTCTCTCTCTCTCTCTCTCTCTCACACACACACACACACACACACACACACACACGCACATATACCTCTCCTTTCCTACACATGCCTCCCAAGTTCTCACTACTAGTCCACACTGGCCTTGAACTTAAGATCTTCTGACTCTGACTCCTGTAGGCTAATATTACAAGCACATCCCACCGTGCCTGGCTCAGCATGCATTTCCTGAGAGCATGTTGCATACTAAGTCCCTAAGATCCCACGGTCAATGTGATCTCTGGAAGAGTGGAATGGGAAGGGAAGCAATGTGCTGAACTGACCATGGGCTTTGGAACCTTCCCAAGAGCCCCCACTTCTCCATCACACAGAGGAGGCAAGGGGAAGCCCCAGCTTCCCACTCTTGGATCCCAGGCCTCCCAAAGCCATCCTCCTGCCTCTGTGTCAGCAGAGGTACTGATGGTACTCAGTAAAATGAAGGTGTGGGGTATATAAAGAACACAAATGTAGCCACTCGTCAATCACAGGACAGACTCAGAGCCTGGGACTGAGGTGGTTGTCTCAGGCTAAGGGTCTCAAAAGAAAGGACTTTGAAGATGTGGAGACTGGAGGGAACTTATGCCTTGTCACCCGCTGCCCACTCCTTCCTGGGAGTCTCCATTCTCCTGGCTACCACTGCAGTTTGCCCAGCAATAAATATTTGCTACACTAGAGGAAAAGAAAACACGGAAGCCTGCTGTGTAAGCCAGATGCTGAGCTGGACTGGGCTTTGGGGACTCAGGAAGGGAAAGAACTCCCTGCAAGATTTCCTAGTCCAAGAGAGAAGTCAGGTATACACAGCCATATTCTGAGACAGGGAGGGCCGTACTGGGAGGAACCTGGAAGATCAGACTGGGAGCTTCCTAATGAAAGGGCCTGAGTGGGTCCCTCACAGGAGCTGAAGGGGAAGGGCCATCTCTCTGCTGTGCATCTGTGCACCTTCTCCAGTTCCTGCTCCTGCCCCCTTGTCGTTTCTTACCTGTACGCTGTTTGGTTCCCCAGCAACGGGTGAGGTAGAGAAGACTGGATTATCTGGCTCATTTGTCAGATGAGGGAACCGAGGCCCAGGAAAGCTCCTAGCTAGAGCTCTTCTTCGACCCTCAAACAAACAAACAAAACAACAGCATGCTAAGTTAGTAAGGTGCCACCACTTATATCCTAAAATTCTGGAGGCTGAGGCAGGAAGATAGTTAGTTTTAAGATCAGACTTGACTATGTAGTCAAAAACTGCCTTCAAAGGCATCTTGGGAGGGCAAGGGGAGGCAGAGCTTGAATGTAGCTCAGTAGTGGAAAACTTGCCAAGCATGTTGTTTCCAGCCACAGAGCGGAAGAGATAAACTAGCATGTGGATGTATGTTACTAACATGGAACACCAACCCATATCACTAAGTGAAAACCACCATTTGGACAATCTGTACAGTATGATTCTGTTTTTTTTTTTTTTAATATAGAGAGCTAGGGGGATGGCTCACTGGGTAAAGTGCTTGCCATAAAAGCATTAGGACCATAGCATCTACACAAATGCCAGATGGGCATAGTGGCCTGCCTAGGAGGCAAAGATGGGATCCCTGGGGCAAGCTGGCTAGCCAAATTAACACCATCTGGGTCCAACTGAGAGATCTTATAACTAAAAATATAAGGCAGAGAAGCTCATGCCTTTAATTCCAGCACAGAGGAGACAGAGGCAAACAGATTTCTGCAAATTCAAAGCCAGGCTGGTTAACACAGCGAATTCCAGGCCAGCCAGATAGTAAGACCCTGTCCAAAGAAAGAAAAATATGGTAGAACTCAATCGAGGAGGATACTTAGCATCAACCTCAGACCCCTGTGTGCATGTGTAACAAACATGCAAAAAAAAAACAAAAAAAAAAAACCCAAAGATAGTAGCCAGGCATTGCAGTGGCATTAATGGAGAATCACAGCACTCAGGAAACTGAGACATTGGCCTGTGATGGTGCATGCCTTTAATCCCAGCACTCAGGAGGCAGAGGCAGGTGGATTTCTATGAGTCCAAGGCCAGCCTGGTCTACAGTGTGAGTTCCAGGACAGCCAGGGCTATTATACAGAGAAACCCTGTCTCAGGGGAGGGGAAGGATGCTGAGATATGAGGATCATGAATCCAGGGCCATTCTGAACTACAAGTGAATGATGCCATTGTCTTCTTGGTATTTTTCAGAATTATCTAGAGTGAGATTTTATTATTAAATTCACTTATTTATCTTATGTATATGTGTGTATGCTGTGGTGGGTACATGGAGGTCAGAGAACAATTTAAAGTGTTCTCTTCTTCCACCATGTGGGATCTGGGGATCAAATTTAGGTCATCATCCTTGGTGACCAATGACTTTACCCACTAACCAATGACTTTACCCACTGAGCCACCTTAACAGGTGGTTTTTATATCAGGTAATTAATTCATTTTGGGGAGATTCTAAATGAGTTTCATTTGTGTCTCAGGTTGTCCTGGACCTTACTGTGTAACCCGGGCTGGCCTCAAAGTCTCATAGCAATCTTCCTGCTTAGCCTCCCAAGTGCTGGGGCTCTAGGCACAAGCCACCAGACCCAGTGATTATTTTCATAAAAGTAATGACTGCTGTAAAAGTTAAGACCAAAGGACAGAGAATGGTAGGTGTGGGGAGTAGTGCCTGTCACTGACCACTTCCTGTCATCCCGTCCACCAGGCACTCACACGCAGATGGTGCAGGTGAACGACTCCATGTATGGCTTCATCGGCACAGATGTGGTATTGCACTGTAGCTTTGCCAACCCACTGCCCAGTGTGAAGATTACCCAGGTCACATGGCAGAAGGCCACCAATGGCTCCAAGCAGAACATGGCCATCTACAACCCAACTATGGGTGTCTCCGTGTTGCCTCCCTATGAGAAACGAGTTGAGTTCCTGCGACCCTCCTTCATTGATGGCACCATCCGCCTCTCCCACCTGGAGCTGGAGGACGAGGGCATGTACATCTGTGAATTTGCCACCTTTCCTACGGGCAACCGCGAGAGCCAGCTCAATCTCACTGTGATGGGTAAGATGCCCTGGGCCTCTTTCCCTTGCCTGTCTAAAGGGGTTGACTATCCTTAGCATGTGCCTCAGTGGCCCCAGACACCCTGTTGGGTTGGCATGTTCCCATAGCTCCAGGCATAGTGCCTCTCACTTGACTAACCAGACTGTCCATCCAGCCAAGATTTGGGATGGGGCCTTAGCATTGGGCAGGGACAGTATTTAGGTTGAAGCCTCCACTAAGGGACATTGTGTTAGAGACTAGGACACAGGCGGGTGCATGGGACACCGTAGTAAGGAAGGAAGCTGCTTGGCTTGATCATGCCAAGACTCTAGGAAGTCTAAAAACAGGACTGTTCGTGCAGCAAGAAGGATTTACTGACATGAGGCACTTCCCAAGGGAAATTCTGGGAAGGGCTTTGGCAAAGCACAGCTGAGAGGCAGGGGTGACAGGCAACTTCAACTGATGCCATGGTGTTGTGCCCACAGCCAAACCTACCAACTGGATCGAGGGCACCCATGCAGTGCTTCGAGCCAGGAAGGGACAGGATGACAAGGTCCTGGTGGCCACCTGCACCTCAGCCAATGGGAAGCCTCCCAGTGTGGTGTCCTGGGAAACGCGGCTAAAGGGCGAGGCAGAGTACCAGGAAATTCGGAACCCCAATGGCACAGTGACAGTCATCAGCCGTTACCGCTTGGTGCCCAGCCGGGAAGCCCACCGGCAGTCCCTGGCTTGCATCGTCAACTATCACCTGGACCGCTTCAGGGAGAGCCTCACACTCAACGTGCAGTGTGAGCCAGGGCCGGCCCTTCCCACCCATTGCTACCTGCCCTCCTCTTCTGTCCCCTAGTCTCTCCCCACGACTTTCTCCTCCAAGATGCTGCAATTTCCCCATCCTCTCTTTCTGTCACTTCTCCCTCCTTCTAACCTTTCCCCTTGCTGCTTTTGCTCTGAGGTCTTGGAATGCCAACTTGCCTTTCCTTCTAGCTGCTCCTGGGTCCTCACCGTCTCCCTTCCTTATCTGTTCCTTCTATCCCTTCCCTGCCTGCTCCCCTGACCTCACCCCCTCTTCCAACATCCTCCCTTGCCCCACAGATGAACCTGAGGTGACCATTGAGGGCTTTGATGGCAACTGGTACCTGCAGCGGACAGATGTGAAGCTTACATGCAAAGCAGATGCTAACCCCCCAGCCACCGAGTACCACTGGACCACGTGAGTGCTGTAGGCTGACCCATCCCCTGAAAATACCCTTTGCTGGACCTCACACCTCCAGGGAGTAGGGAGGATTAGAATCTAGGCTCAGATGTTTCCATGGGGGTTGATTTAAGAGATCCCATGTACGCACACATACTATGTACACACACCGCTGCATATGAGTGCTAGGGCTTGGGACTAATAATAATCATGCCAGCGGGGGTGTCCCTCCTGACCTGCTTCCCTTCACTCACTAATAAAGGATTTTGTCACTTTTCTTTGGTGAATCATCCCACCCCAGTGCCCATTATTTATT
This sequence comes from Ondatra zibethicus, assembly GCA_004026605.1. Lineage (NCBI taxonomy): Eukaryota > Metazoa > Chordata > Mammalia > Rodentia > Cricetidae > Ondatra > Ondatra zibethicus. Next base: position 53,249 of record PVIU01009410.1, read on the forward strand.
TTTTATCAAGGTGTCCCCTGGGAAGCTGGTGTTCTGGAACACCCCAGTCTTCCTTTGTTCCTAATCTTTCTGTACAACAACCCCAGGTTCTCCGGGTGGAGGCAGCAGTGGACGCCCATGTTCCACTATCCCATCCTTGACTTTACAGTCTGGTTCTTGACCTTCAGAGGGGAATCTATCCCCCCTAGCCAACTTGAACATCTTAAACCACCATTCTTTCCAGAGACCTAGGTGGGACTCAGGGTGTCGGGGGAGCTGAGAAAGTTGACATGGACGGCTAGAAGTCAGCAGCTAAAAGTGAGTCTAAACCATTTTCTAGGAAGTAGAGGACCCTGGCAGGCCCTCCCTATCAGCCTGCATTTGTAGGCACAAAACTGCTTCTGAAAAGGTGAGGGTGGACAGAACCTGCTTGCCAGTCAGCCCTGTAGCCAGAGCAGCTGTTGACCTTACTGAAGAACAGCTAACAAGGGAAGGGTGAAGGTTTTCTGTACTTGGCAAACTCCTAGAATGTTCCCCACACGAAAACATCTTGAGACATGTCCAGCAATGGCAAGATGATCAGTAGGAGTTCAGCCATGCCTGTTTCCGCATCCGAATAGCTTTTCCAAATGCTCTTGGCCTCAGTGGCCCCACCAAAGGAGAACTAGGGTCAGGACCCAGGTTCTCTGTTGTCAACCCACTACCTAGGAGACAAGGACCAACGAGAAGCCCCAGGAGCAGTAGAACAAGCACTACTGAAGCCTGCAGATCCAGCTGGCCTCTGCTCTGCTGCTTCCTAGCTGTGTGCCCTTGGCCTTGAATCTCAGGTTTCATCTGTTAATGTGGGAGTGGTACCCACCTGCCTTGAATATGTTTCAGTGACATGATGCTCAAACATGAACTGCCAAGCATGGTGGCCCAAACCCTGTCATCTCAGCACCAGGGAGGCCCAGTCAGGATTGCTGCAAGTTCAGAACCTACCTGGGCTACATAACAAAACCCTGTCTCAAAACCCATGAATTCCTGAATAATAGAAAACTGAGATGCAAGATTGTTGTTCCTATTTTCCCTCCATTCCAAACAGTCCCTAATACATGCACTGAGCAGAAGAGCTGGTAGATAGCGCTGGAACCAAGTGGATGTCCTGGGGGCTGATTCTTGGAGCTGAAGAGTCGTAACCCTTCCCTGTGTCTCCCAATACCTACAGGCTGAATGGCTCTCTCCCCAAGGGTGTGGAGGCCCAGAACAGAACCCTCTTCTTCCGAGGACCTATCAACTACAGCCTGGCAGGAACCTACATCTGTGAGGCCACCAACCCCATTGGCACCCGCTCAGGCCAGGTGGAGGTCAATATCACAGGTAGGAGTCTTTGGCCCCGCCTCCCGCTCCCCATCCTCAGGTTCCTCCACAGCCGCCTCCGCTCCTTTCATTGCACCTGGTGGGAAGTTTGTGTCCTTGTACCCCCCTTGCTTTTCTGCATCTCAGGCCATGGTTCTTTCTTCACACTTTCCTCTTTGCCTTATGGGGGGGGGGCGGTTATAGAGTGCAGTCAGAGTGACCTTCGGGGGTAGGCTGAACGCTTGTACCAGGGAGTCACGCTGGCTTGGTGGAACAGGCCTGCAGGCGGGCTCACATCCTCCAAGTTCCGCAGCTGGAGCTGAGGAAGCCTGTAGGGCTGCAGGGCGAGGCTCGCCTCCAGCAGAACACCAGACAGACAGGAAAGTAGAGGCTAGAGTGAGCAAGCACCCTGAAGGCACTGGATACTTACCTCTCGAGACCGAATTGCTCTTTTCCCAGATCTTCCTCTGTCATTACAGGAGGGGTGAATCAGTCAGGGGAAATGAGCGCTGTGATGCTCCACAGCGAGACTTCACCTGGGATGTGACCTGAGTGAGCCTCGTCTGTAAAATGGGGGTAGTGTGACCTGCCTTGAAGGAAGGGCTGCTGTCCAATGACACATAATGCAGGTCACATAACCTAGCACAACCCAGTCTGTCAGTAAGTGGCCAAGGCTCTGTTATTATTGCCGAGACCTCCATCATTATCACTGTCATTAACAGGAGCATCAAAACAAATGCACCAAGGAGTAAATTGCCACCAAATTGCCACCAAACTTCAAAAGGGGGAGTGTTTTCAGTATCAAACCTGAGCTGATTGCAGAGTGAGAAAGTGACGCGAAGAACCTCCAAAAAACAGGAAGGGGCATGCCACTGCCACCAAAGGAGACAGGATGTAATATGCACAGAGTGATCCTGGGCTTCCAGGAAACTAGGCAGTAACGGAGTCTAGGCTAGACATAGGTTTGGGGGAGCCCTGAGGACATCATCTGTGAGTACATTCCAAACACATCTGCACAGAGAGCAGCTGGAGCTATCCAGGGACCACACTGGCCTGTCCTTGGGGCTGTCCTGTCACCTAGGAATGAGAGGGTGTGGTCACTTACTGTTTTCTTCAGCTCCCTGCCCCTGACTCTGAGAATGTTTATAGGAGTAGAGGTGCCAGGATTGGAGCCCACTAACAGCCAAGGTCACCTGCCAGGACAGGGTTTGGGAGTTCCTGTGGAGTGACAGACAGCAGAAGAGGACTACACCACACTCCCCCCTTCTGGGACAAGCTGGAGACATATAGGGTCCAGAGCTCTGGCCCTGAGGCTGTGGGGTTGGATGAGGAAATGCACAGCCGCCTTCTGTGAGGAGCCATCATACCAAGTGTGATGAGCAGTGTCACTTGAGGGCCAGGAATGTGTCCGTGTAAGGAGTCTTCTTGGCTGTGTGGCCTTGAATAAGTTCTTTACCTCTCTGAACTTCAGCTTCCCGGTTTGTAATGTGGAGGTAGTCAAGCTTACATCCCATTGTCCATGTGATCATGGAGCACTCCCTCCAACAGGAACACCAAAGCCATCATAGCATCCCACTCTGCCACCCAGGAACTCTCGGGGGAAAGCTGATTGGAAATTTGGTGGAAGTAAGGAACCCAAAAGCATCCTTTCATTGATGTTACTTCTCAGCATGAGAAGACTGACCAGAAACCCTGCTAGGGCAAGAATGCCCAGCCTCAGAATCACAGCCAGCAAGAGGGTGCATCCTCCCTTCTCCAAAAGCCCAGGAGCAGGGGCGATGGTCTTGAGGAAGGGCTGCTCCTTGGGGCTCACATGTAGGAGCAGAGAGGAAGACAAGGAAGAAGAGACTAGCCATGGGGAGGAAGCTGCCATGGGTACCCGGTACCTGCTTTGGGACCTGCGGTCAGGTCTATATCTAGGTGGTGGTGTGTGCTCGCCTGCACATAACATTTGGAGTGTGTTCAAGGATGGGTGATCTAAAGCATCCCAGAGCTCCAGCTGGAAAAGGGCTCATACCATGCCAGTTCTGTTGCTAGCAAATCTATTAGTCCGGAGCCAAGAGACAAGAAAACATGGCACTCCTCGCTCTCCTGATGGGCTCAGGGGCTGTGGGTCAGCCCCACGGGGAGCAGCTTTCACCCTTTTCGAAGGACTCAGCCAGATGTTTAAACCTTCCCAGTACTGTTGATTCTTTAAGTGGCAGGCGACCTCAACACCATTTTCCCCACATCAGCAAGTGGCCTCTGCAATCTCTGGGGACCGCCCCCAAGGAGCATAACTGGGCCCTGTGTTCCCAGCCCCACTGGTCTGAAGGCAATGCATGAGTGAGAGGGATAAGTGGGAATTTAATATTTCATTCTGACTATCCTTTTAGGTAATAGCTTTGCCCTGCGCACATCTGGAGAGTGGAACAAAGAGCACCTGGGGTGGGGTAGGCAGGGAGCACACATGGAAGGTGGGGAGGGAAGAAGGATGGCCCAAGATGAAGCAGCATAGCAGGGCTATGTTCAGATTGCTGCATGGTATCACTAGGACTAGTTAGTCACTGTCACAGTGAATGACCCTAGTGTGAAATAGGCCCAAGCTGGTTATAGGGGTAAGAAAGCTGTAGAAACAACCTAGTGGAATTTGTGGATGCATTTAACAGTGTCTGGCCACTCAAAGAATCCCATTTCCAAGGCATTTGTACTGAGAAGCAATTTCAGAGTGCTGGGTAAGGGATCCCACAGCATAGTAGCTAGAGGACCAACCTTCCACGAGGGCTAAGGGTAGGGAGGGGTCCAGGATATGGCCTTGACCAAATAGGATATAGCTTTCCTCCCTAAGGGTGTTAGGAAGAAAGTGGCAGATCGGCCATATTGCCACTCCCAAGAGCGGGACAGGGAAGCTACTCAAGCTCAATGTGTCTGTCCCAACTCTTACTTTCTGTGAAGTTTGGACTCGTCCCGTGGGCATGCTAGTTAGGCCAGTTCTTTGGACCAAGGATGGTGGGCCTTCGCAGGGAGTGTCTCTGCAAGCGTGCGTGCCCAGACATGAGTGTGGGTGTGTTCTTCTGTAATCATGTGTAAGCCAGTGTGAGCAGGCAAACCACTGTCTGCCTGCTGAGTGTGCAAATGGAAGCCTGGGGCTATGCTGAGGGCAAATATGCCTGTCTCCAAGCCAGCAAATGACACGTGTTTGGGAGTTGAGGGTGCAGCTAAGTCCGTACCTCTGGGAGTTCCTCTTCCAATTTGCAGGAGCCCCATCAGACAATGGAGAAACTACACAGCTGCTTCAGCTATAGGAAGACAACAGGGTTTCTCAGGGTGTGACCCCAGGCCTTCCCATTCTCCCTGTGGCTGATCTCATTGCATGCTGGGAAATGTAGTTCTCACAACTTCCTGGCCTGATCTGTTGTAGGTCATTTCCTGCCCGCTAAAACATTCAACATTGGTTGTGGAAGCAAGCCCAGACATTTTCTTTGAACCTAGATCTTAATTCCAGACTATAAACTCTAACTGCAGTTCACCTCAGATCAACCCAAAGCCCCCCCTACACTGGGTCATCCATCTTAGTCTGGGAACTACAGACCCAGAATGAGAAGTCCCATTGCTCTGAGGTCCTGTCCATCTCAGAAGCAGGGCCAGGTGTGCCACTTTGCAAGAGGTTTGTGAGAGGGACCAGCTGGGCCCCCAGCAACAAGAGCAAATGACCCCAGTGCTCGGTTCTTCCCTCTCGACCCGGCTGTGACCCTTATGGTTCTGCTTTTGACATAGAGACAGCTATTGCTGGCTGTGACAAATGGAGGGGTGGAGGAGAGGGGCAGGATGTCCCTTTTCCCTGCTGGCACATGAATTAGCCATCCCTTTCTTCTGCCTCACTCACTCGAGGCATTTATTTTTATATATATATATATATATATATATATATATATTTGTAGAATAGCTCTACATATGTATATATATATATTCTTTTGTAGAGCTATTCCTCTGCTCTACACAGAAGCGACACTAAAGTAGTCAGAATAATGTGGATTCCCTTTGGTCACGAAAGGACCCACAAGAACAGTAAAACTCCTCAGAGCTTAGGAAAAATAAAGTAGAGGACCTGGATGGAGGAGCTCAGAGGTAGAGAACCAAGTATAATCCGTCCCTAAGCCACTGCTTTCCTCCTACCCCGACTCCTATAAAATGAGGTCCCCAGTGTGTCCCAGACCCACTGTATCGGTGGACTGAATGCTTTCCGCTGCCTGGAGTGGGCCTCACTTTTAAGGCAGAGCCATGGCATAAGAAAATACATTCTTTAGCTTAACAGAGATTTCATTGCCATGTGATTTAGGCATTTGGGATAAATCAGTGAGCAAAACAGACCAAACTCCATCTTTGTGAAGCTTATGGGGTCCTGAGGGTGATGTAGGGGAAAGAACCATGAAAGAAAGGTCACTGTACAGGAGATGAGGGACTTGTACGTTGCATTTTTAAAGATGGTGGGTGGGGAAAGTATTCATGAGTAGGTGATGTTCAAGCCAAGGCCTGAAGTAGGTGACGGGATGAAGCTCCAGTCCGTGGCAAAGAGCCCTCTGCTTGCAGGGAAGCAGAACAGGATGGTGTCAGAGGTAGAGCAGGGCACAGGTCATGGAGAACATTCTAGACTCTGTGACTTTGGGCATTCTTTGAGGGGAAAACAGTCATTAGGGGCTCTTGGCAGGGTAGCGATGAGACGTGACTTGCACACTGATGGGATCTTGCTGGCTGCTGTATCAAATATAGTCCTTAGAAGCAAAGGTGGAAGCTGTTAGGTGTCGAAAGCCATAAATCGTCCAGGTGAGAGATGGTGGTGTCTTGGATGAGGGTGGTTGGGATGGAATGGCGAGAAGTGGCTAGATTCTAGATTTATTTCAAAATATAATTTACAGAGTAGTTTGGGGCACCAACCATTCTCATCAGACAGATGATACAGCAAACCCTGTCATTCTGTGATTAGTGGGGTCAGGAAATCCAATCTAGCTGAGTTAAATGTAAGAGCGTGGTATTTTTCATTGGTTCTTTGCTGGGAAAGCAGGAAAGTAACCATGGTGGAACTTACGTTATGCATAGCGGTCATGCTGCAGTGAGTCAGCCCCAGAGGATGAGCGGCTCCTTCCCTCGGCCCTTCTCTTATCCCAACTGAAAGGAGAATCAGAACCAACTGTGGCTAATCCTAATTTGCATTTATTAGTAATGAATTTTTAATTAATAAATTGGAATCCGAAATAGTTTAAAATAGAGTGAAGGGTGCAGGCAGAGTGTGTGGTGTAAGCCAAAGCTTGTTTGTGAATAGGGACTCACTTGAAGCTGGGTCTGTAATCCCAGCTACTTGGGGAGCTGAACCCAGAGGATCACAGGTTCAAGGCCAGCCTGGGAAACTTAGTGAGACTCTACTGCAAAATGTGAAGTAAAAGAGAACTAAGAATATAGCCTGGTGGTAGAATATTTGCCTGGCTTTGTGCCAGGCTCTATGTTAAATCCTTAGTCTCACACACACACACACACACACACACACACACACACACACACACAGAACCCACTTAGATAGCAAACATAATGTGTTAATCATCTTTTCGTTACTGTCATAAAATACCCGAGATAATGAATTTAAAGAGTTCGTACTCTTTTGACTCCAGCACTCCGGGAGGCAGAGGCAGGCAGATCTCTGTGAGTTCAAGGCCAGCCTGGTTTACATAGTGAGTTCCAGGACAGCCAAGACTACATAGTAAGACACTTGTTTTGGTGGGGGTGGGGTGTGTGTGTGTGTGGCAGTGGGTTAATTCTAGCATACAGTTTCAAAAGTCGCAGCTCATAGGTCCATGGTTGTTTGACCTAGGCTTTAGGGCCTTCGATGAGACAGCATGGAAAGACTGTGAGGTGGAATAACTCATTCATTCTGTGGAAGCCAGCAAGCAAACCGACAAGGGACATATCCCTTTCAAGGACACCCCCCAATGATCGGAATTCCTCCCACTAGGCTCTAATGGTGCCACCACCTCCCAGTAGTGCCAGGAACTAGCAACTAAGCCTTTAGCACCCAAGCCTTTGCTGAGTGAAGGCGTGTGATAGGCCAGGTTCTAAGGCCCAGCAGGCAATGCGGAGTTGCTGCTGGTCACTGAGATAGAGAGTGCCCACAACTACACAGTGGAAATTAATCTGCTCACTGTGAGTAGGACAACTAAGAGGGTCGAGACCCCGTGAAGGTGAGAGGCCCGAGAATCTTCTACAAACAGCCAAAGCCAGTGAGGAACCCTGGCTTACTAGACGGAAGAGTCAGAGTGGACCGATGCTGGTGGCAATGAGAGCCCCCGTGGAGGACTGGTGGATCCAGAGGATGAGGAAGGAGGACAGACAGCCTTGTTGGAGCAGGTGGGATTTGAGTTGGTGATTCCAGAAGTTTCTGGACTCTGTAACCCTAAACATTAGTTCCCTGGGATGGTCCTATGGGCAGGAAGATAGGGTCAAGCTCCAGGAAACTGGGAATTACTCCACCCTGCATCTCTCTCAAAGTCCAGGGTGTGGGAGAAGGCGAAGGGCTCCTGTGTGTCATCTAAGCCAATGTTTCTCAGAGTGTTTATCCTACTTGTTTTTGCTGAGCTCTGAGTCAATGGCTCAAGGTCTCATGGGGTACAGTTTGGGAATTGTATCCCAGAAACCTTCAGCGATACAGTTCTGCAGCTGAGTGAGAGGTGTGTACTTGAAGTGGCTTGGCACACCAGGAGGATCACAGTTAAGTCATGAAATAGAGATGAGCTCTGTCATGAGCAAAGACAGCAGGGGACAGAGGTCCAAAGACTAAGCCTCCACTACGACAGCTGGAGAAAGCTCAAGAGTGCAGGCGGTTACAGAACACTGAGGAGGGAAAGCCAAGGACCCAGGGAGTCTCGACGCAGCAAGCTAGGGGCACAGTTCAGAAGCAGCACACAGGTCCTTCCTTATGGACACCTCGCTTACTATCTTGGCTTCTCTGAGACCATACCATTCTTCCAGACAGGGCAAATTCCAGCCTCCAAGAAGCCTTTTCTGAGTTCATGCCACAGTGTTCTCTTTCTCCTACACTCCTAAGCGCTTTACGGCCAGCTCCCTCGATGCCCGCTTGCTGCTGAGACTCCAAACATGTCATTTGGTTCCATACCAATGCCGTGACTAGAGAGAAAGATATTTGGGGTATATTTGCTAGTTGAATAAGGAAATAGACAGGTAAGGGTGGGCCAGGAGTGGTGGTAGCCTGTAGCCTCAACATTCAGGAGGCCGAGACAGGAAGATCTCAAGTTCAAAGCCAGCCTGGCCTAGTGAGGCCTTGTTTCAAACCAACCAAGCAAAGAAAGACATGGAGGCAGATACAGAGGATCCGATCTGAGAACTGAAGGAGGAGGCAGGCTGAGAATACAGATGTGTAAGGTACTTCCTTTCTAAGGGCAGTGAGCAGATGGGACCCAGGAAACCAAGAGGAACTTGAGACTGCTCCCAGAGACTGTTGCCGGGATAGGCAGTCAAGACAGATATCAGTAAACATTTATGGACCATCTCCTCTGTGACCTACACTGAGGACACTCTGGTGACAGACGGGGAACCCAATCCCCCAGGCTTGTGCTTCTCTCTACCAGCTCCAGGCTCAGGAGCATCTGGGTGGCCACAACTCAGCCATGTGATCTCAGGCAAGTGCCCCCCCTTTGGGGGCCCCCCGTGAACCGCGGGAAAGCCTTTCCCCCACTCCGAACCTCCGCCCTGCTCCTGCCTGCTAGCCAACAGCACCCTACAAACTCACATGGGACCCATGGGAGGAGTAGGATTCCGATGGAGTGAGTGATGCTGAATTAGGGAGTGAGCTGGCTGCAGCGGGCTCCCAGAAGCAGACACATGAGCCCAGACAGGTATGCTACCTTGGTCTTGGCTCTCCTGGGCCAGGCTGGACTGGGCAGCAGTCTACTCCCCAGCGCCTTACCAAGGGCAGTCATGGTCTCCGGTGCCACCCTGTGGCAGTGCTGGGAACCGTCTTGCCCTGGGACCTCTTGGCCTCTGACCTGGCGTGGTCTGACTTAGCCTTCTCCCATCCACCTCCCAGGCCTGGAAGACAAAGGAGAAAAAGAGATCACGGGGTTGTCAAAGTCACCCACCTCGCCAAGGTTCTTTTAGTCTTTTCCCCGCCTTCATTATCTTTTTATTTCTACTCTGCCCACATTATTGACCTTTCTTTTCCTTTTCTTTATTTTTCTATTTTTCCTTTCCTTTTCTTTTTTTTATTTTTGGAGATAGTTTTACCCTATAGCCCAAACTGGCCTTGAACTTATAGCATTCCCCCTGCCTTAGTTTCTCAGATCCTGAAATTACAAGTATGAGTGATTATGCGTGGCTCAGTCTGTCCTCAGTATCTGCATATCTTTATGCACACATGTTGTGCCTGACAAGACCTGTGGGCCATTAAACATGCTCGTACATGTGTATGTTCCTGGTCTGTAATACACATGTGGGCCTCTACAGCCCTGTTCTGCCTGTCCTTACTTTGTGCTAACAGTCTGTCCCTTTGTTGTGTCAACCCCATAGCCCAACCTGGCAATCCCAACAGATCTGCACCTTGCTCTGCAGGGCAGGACCACTACCAAGAGACACAGCCCTGGTTTGTAGCACACTGGCAGACTATCTATTGAGCCAAAAGCTAGAAACCCGTTTTCTGTATGTCCAGAAGGCGAAAGAAATCAGTCTTGGAATACCTACTAGACTCCTGGTGTTGGGACAATGATGTCTACATGTCAGGCAAAGGGGACACTGGTGACATATGCACAGGGTTTATTTTTAAAAACAACCAAAAAAGCAGCAATACTATATCTCATTGGCTAAGTGGCCTTGGGTAAGTTAACCTCCCTAGCTGTCTCCTGCATTGAATAGAAATGAATAGCAGACCACCCTGGGAGGGTGGTGGTGGTGAGGGGCACACAGTTGGGTACATGCAGATGTGACCCTGCACCATGACAGGGTGGAACAGGACTGACAACTACCTCCAGGGATGGTCAGGATAGAAGGCTGGGTGCTCTCTAGGTGCTTTAGCTGCCTCTCTCCTCTCGCCTGCCTTATTCTAGCGCCCAGTGCTGCAGCTGACATGACCACAAGGAGGTGGGTTGCTAGGAACCTCTGGAACCAGGACTGCTCAAACATGGGGTGTGGACATCCTGTCCTGGGCCTTTCCCTCCCCTGCCTCCCTATACCCCTTACTGACTTCTGAAGAGCAGACACTGACTTTGTCCCCTCCATCTCTTTTCCTCACCCAGAGTTCCCCTATACCCCGTCTCCTGAACATGGGCGGCGTTCGGGGCAGGTGCCCACAGCCATCATCGGGGGCGTGGCAGGGAGTGTCCTGCTGGTGCTGATTGTGGTTGGAGGGATCATAGTGGCCCTGCGCCGGCGCCGGCACACCTTCAAGGGTGACTACAGCACCAAGAAGCATGTATATGGCAATGGCTACAGCAAGGCAGGAATCCCCCAGCATCACCCGCCCATGGCACAGAACCTGCAGTACCCTGATGACTCAGATGACGAAAAGAAGGCCGGCCCACTGGGCGGGAGCAGCTATGAGGAAGAAGAAGAGGAGGAGGGTGGTGGAGGGAGCGAACGCAAGGTGGGCGGACCCCACCCCAAATATGACGAGGACGCCAAACGGCCCTACTTCACTGTGGATGAAGCGGAGGCCCGTCAGGACGGCTATGGGGACCGGACTCTGGGCTACCAATATGACCCTGAACAACTGGACTTGGCTGAGAACATGGTTTCTCAGAACGATGGGTCTTTCATTTCCAAGAAGGAGTGGTATGTGTAGCCCCACCTTCCGGAGCCTCTGTCTGTGCCCACTTCTCCCTGGCTCCTACCCGCACGCCCCCTGCCCACCCCCACAGCCCACTGCCCCAGGAGCTCAACAGAGACTTGACCAGCTGCCCTAAACCAGCCCCAAACTCCTGGGGAGCCAGGGGAGCTCAGGGCAGACCCCACTTGGCTTCGTTTTTTATTTCCGCCCTCCCACCCTTCCCCACGGTGTTGTGTTCGACTGTGACTTTGGTGTTGCTGTATCTTTCCTTTAAGGACCCCATCCACTGCCCTCTGTGTTGGGAGCCCTGTTCTTGTCTTGTGTACTTGGGCGTCCCTCCAGGGTTTGGGGAGCCAGTCCTCTCCCACCCCCAACACTGGAATTTGTGTTCTCTTCATTGGGGAGGGAGGGCAGAGGGGGCTTCAAGATGAAGAGCACCCTCACCTCACCCCGTATGCTGCTCCTTTGCCCAATGTCCCCCCACTCTAAACTGGTGTGCAGCCAGGGCACCTAAAAGGTTTTAGGGGAGTTCTCTGTGGTATCCAGGGGAGTCTTGTCTGTGAAATGATGGAGCTGAGGTTCCTACTATGGTCCTCGGCAGTGTGTTTTCCTGGTAAGAGTGGCTTTATGCTTTCTCTGTTCTCCTGCTGGCCTACAAAATGAGGTTGGCCTAGCTGTCATATACTGCTTTCCTTTACTCCCAGTGTGTTCGCTACAGAGTGGGTGACCCCAGGTGGACTCTACCCACAGTCCTCCTCCAACACATGCACACAGACCACTGGGTCTCCCCTAGTGCTCTCATGCTCTGCCCAAGCTAAACACTGCCCCAGGCCCCACCCTCCTCTGCTCCGGCTCTTACTCCTTCCCAGCTCAGGGAGGGATCAGTCCACAGAAGCATCCAGAGACAGGGAGGAAGAACCAACCACCCAGCTGCTGCCGCTCTAAGATTTTAGTGTAGCTCCAACCTTTCCAACAGTGTGCACGTGTCTCAGATTTCTCTTTATCTGTCAAGTGCTAGCAACACTTGACTCTTCTGGGAAGTCAGGGCTGGGGTCCCAGGAAGGAATTTGAGGCAATGAAGTATTTATATGGTGAGGGCGTCCTCATGGAAGCTCCGTAAACACAATCTGGTAGACTGAAGGGGACTGCTAACGTCTCATACAGGAAGGCCAGCATAGATGTCAAAGGTCTCAAGGAAAGTGCAGGAGCACCCAGGAACCTGCTGCTGTCCACAGTCTGACTCCTGCTCAGTTTCTACCAGTGCCATTCTGAGGTGAGGCTGACGACGAAGGGCCCTCCCAGCTCACTGTCCCCAAGCTCAAAGTGCCTCAGTTTCTCCATCTGTGCCCCAAATTCCCCACATTCTAAATGGGCATGCCTATGCCCTGGGGTAAGCAAAGTGGGCTGCAAGAGCCCTAGGGCCTGCCTGCTAGGGTCTCAACTAACTCAGCCCAAGGTGACACTCTGAGGGATAGCAGGTGTTGGGGAGAGGGAGGCAGAGCATTCTGTGCCCCACGGGCGCTGACCCACCCTGCCATAGGCTTCCTAAGGGAGCCCCAGCCCTCGCCCCACCCCCCTCCCTGGTGCTGCTATTGAATTCCCAGTCCAAGCGCCATCTCTGGCACCCCTCAGCCCACCAGCTGGGGCCATTTCGCCAGGCCTTCACTGCCCTAGTCCCAGCCCAGGCTGCCCAGTAGCCACGTAGCAGAAGTCTGAAGCCATGCCAGCCCTGTGGCGGCTCTCCCCTCTTGGCATTGGGGACACTGGATGGGGCGGAGTTCGGGAAAGAAACTTCTAGGGCCTTTCTAGCCACAGGGCAGAGGAAGATGGAGGAGCTGGGCTGCTTCTCCCAGCAGTATTAGTGACCCTCCAATGTCACATCACCTCTTTCCTCCTCATGCCAATTCTAGCCCCTCTGCTTGGCCCCCTTACTCCTGAGGCAGGAGGCAGAACCTTGACTGCCCCACAGAGGCATTTCTGTCCCTATGGAACCGTAGGACTGAAAAGACTCACCCTCTTGCACCTCTCGAACCTTCCACTGTCACCCCCTTATTCCTTATTTTGTGACGGACTGAGGAGGCCCTGGGCCCAGACAAAGCACCTAAGCTCCCCTTAAGGCACTTGCACGCCTTTCCCCCAAAGCAAAGCACAATTTACGGGGTCTCTGCAGCAGGATCCAGGATCCCAGCTGTGGTGCTGCTACAAGGCAGCTGCTACCTGCATTAAGAGAGGAAGTGAGGCAGGCGTCAGTCGCTGGGCCTAAGGAGCAGGGGCTTTCTTGGCGGCGCTGTGTTTGTTGTGGGACAGTGGCGACATCCAGCTGACTGTGGAAGGCCCAGTGCAGCAGAGCAGGGGGCATTCTGCTTCTCCTTCGTGGCCCCAGCCCAAGCTGAGCATCTGCCTTGGTGTACAGAGAATAACTTGGTGTGTTAACTGTGCCAGGGCCTCTCCAGTTGTCATCTCTCGTTGCCCACCCTCTGCTGCCCCTGGACTCTTGTTTCCCTGCAGATTTTGATATTGTTCTGAGTCTCATTTACCAGAAGGCCCTGAAGTGAGCAGCAGCACACATCAGTGAACACATGCCCAGCACACTGGCACACGCCTTTCACAGACCAAGCACAGGCGCGTGTGTGCACAAGTACACACATGAGGAGGGAGAAGCCCTTACGAATGCTCAGGCCCGAGACAGTGGACGGGGGCCCAAGCCCTGGGAAGGTGCCCCCTCTGCCAGCCATCCCTCTGTGCCCCAGTCACTGGTGCAATAACTTTTCTGCTGCCCTTGAGGTGGGAGAATCAGGACTCATGTCAGGTGGGTGGGGCTGCTCTGAGCCCAGCAGACACTGCATTCCCTTTACTGGGAGGAGGGGGGGTGCTCCCAGGCCTCTGGGGGTCCAGGTAGAGACTTCCCCAAGCCTGACTGCCAACTGAAACACCCTCTCCTAGTGAGGGCAGGTGGCTCAAGCTGGGCTGGGCCAGAGACACCCAGAGGTGAGGAATCCAGGCTCGCTGATGCTGCTTTCTGACCCTGGCTGTGAGGAACGGGCTTGGGGTGGGGGGTGATTTTTGTTTTTATGTTAACCAATGGAAACTAAATCCAGGAGAAGCTGCCACCCTTATGGCTGAGTGTGGCCAGCTTCCTTTGCTTCAATTTCTTTGTCACCGTTTTCCTCTTTGGTCCTGGGGGACAGCCCAGCAGATTCTCCTGGTTCTGACCTGGGGAGGGGGGTGTCCCACCCCCTTTTACTTGTATTAAAAAAAAGATGGGTTGAAAATGTACTGAGAAAAAAAATGTACTTTTTTATAAATAAAGTGTTTAAAAACAAGTCCATTTGCATCCTGTCACTGAAGTGGGTTTGGGCAAAGCTACAGAAGATGGCCAGACAGCAGAGGGGATGCAGGAACACTATGGATAACCAAAACAACTGGTCCTATGACAGGGACTCATTGAGGTGCCCCACCAGCCACCGTGCCGGCATCTCTGGTTGAGCGCCTGCAGGCTGCAATGGAGTCATCCTGCAGTGAGAAGGTGTGAGCTGTGCCTAGCAGTAGGGCACAGGGGGATGGCTGGCATCTGCCGGGCAGGGCCCAGGCATGTGGGGTGGGGGTCAAGAAAGGGATGAAAGAAGGACACAGCTGAGGACGGACGGCCCTGCCCTGGCTCGAGCCACAGGCAGCCGCTGTTCCAGAGCTCCTGCCTCAGTCACCACCCCTCTCCCGGGTTGGTCCCCTCTGGCCCACTTCCTTTGAATCCTGTTCCTCCCTGCCAGGTCCCCTGTGGCTCTGAGGAGCACCTGCTGTGTTAGACAGATCCCCAGAGATGAGAAGGGGAGCAACTCTATCCTTCCCTGTTCTATTCTGAGGATGTAGTGCCGCTCTGTCCCCCAACAACTCTCCCTGGTCCCAGCCTTAACCCTTCCCTCTCAGGGGACTGGTTGGGGGAGTTCTTGTTCCTCCATTCTCTCCTCCTCCCCGTGCCAGCAACATCTGCTTCCCATCTCCTGGGCTGGAATGCAGGACAAATCGACCCTGAGGGTGGGAGGACAGGGGGCTTCAGGGACTGCCCCCTCCTACTCACCCCTGGTGGCATCTCTTTACCAAGATCTACACCATAGAGCCTCAGGCTCTAGAGGGGGCAGGGACCATAGAAGCCAAGACAGCTGCTTAGCAAGTCCTCAGGTCCACGTGGGAACAAGGCCACCTCCTCCACACCTAAGAGATCCCCTAAGAAAGGCAGAATCCAGCGTGGAAGAGGAGCCTGCAGCTGTTGGCAGCTGGCTGAGTCCCTCACTGGAAGGCTAAACCAAGGAAGGCACCCAGGACAGACAGAGCTGTGTTTAGATGTTGATATTCGAATGAGATGCAAATTGGTTGTCTAAGCGGTTATTTCCTCAGTTTTTCAGGCTGTCTGTTTAAGTTAATTTTTAATTTGTGCGAGCAATAAATGCTTAATTACATTATTAATATATTGGAAGAGAGCAGTGGACAGAACAGCCTAATTGGCATTTAACTAGAGCGTTCCGGCAAATTAGCCAAGACTTTCTCCAGCTTCGAGGAAGGAGGGCAAGCCAATTAGTCTCAGGCACAGCCTCTATGGGTGGAGCTTTGTTCTGGAGAAGCCAGACCCACACTTTCCCTAGGCCTGAGGCTGGATACCCAACTTTGAGGATGCTAGCTAGCATCCTCACTCACTTCCTAGTTGAGCTCGGCTTAGGAGAAAATTCCTGCTAGTTAGGCCATCGCTCCTCCTTCTGTCCAAACCCAAACCCTTGGCCAGAGTAGAGAACCCAAGGCTGGGTAGCCTGAAACAGTCCCTGCCCAAGTAGGGCCACCTGCCTCCTGCATGCCACCATTGCCTACTCCCAGCTCGTACCCTGTTCTCTAGAAACAATTCTCTGAGCAAATCTCTCGCTGAAGGTGACTAAGGGAATAAACTTGATGTTCGGGATGCATATATTTGGTCACATATTCTTTCACCAAGGTCACAGTTTGGGTCACTGGAGGCCAGGCCACTGTGCTAGTCTGTGATTATGGCTGCTCCAAGAATTCAGAACACCAAGGACTCTAGATTACAACACTGGCCTCCTGACCAGGGCGCTAGCGGAGCAAGGCTGTAGCAGCACAGGATGAGCATTGCTAGCTTTGTTTGAAAGGGGGTGACACGACCTTCTGCCTTGACCTTGAAGAATATATAGGGGTTCTGCAGATATTGGTGGGTCACAAGTACTCAGGCTTCAGACATTATTTGTTCCAAAGTGATCATGCCAGTCCAACCCCCTCGCTCTGTATGCGGAGATCTGAAGTCTAGAGTGGAAACTAGGAACCCAGCCACACCCCAGTAAATAAATCCTGAGCTTGCTCATGCTGAGCAGGGCCACCTCTGAGAGTGGGAAGTGGGGTGTCAAGAAACTGAGGGGACAGGAAAACAGATCTAGAACAAATTTCCATTGACTGAAAATCAATACAAGCCCCCAGTGGAGCATAAGGTAGACACGCAGGAACTATATTTTGAGCACCAAGTAGAGCTGCCAATCAAATTAGACTCATTGAGGAAGACTTCCTTGGAAAGATGCCAACAGCTGGTTTAAAACAATGACAGGGACACGGATGGTGGCACAGTGGGTGGAGGAAGGCTTCTGATGGCTGGAATAAGTGCTAGCTGGACCCTGCTTCTGGAAACACCTCTGTACCTGTCTCCACGTCCAACAGCTTCCAGGAAGCAGTCTTCAGGCTTGACCTTGACGTTAACCTCTGTGGTCCTCAGGCCCTATTCTCTCCCCCTGGCTGATGTGCTTGATGATGACCACCAAGACCTGGTCTTCTGGGGACTGCTCTGTCACTCCTCATCTGTGCCACCAACTCTTAGATAACTGTCAAAGGCATTGTCCCCTCTTTTTCTTCCTCTGACAACCACTTCTCCCCCCCCACACACACTTCACACCCCATACCCTACACCACCTCTGGCCTCATCATATTCAGTTCACCCTGGACTCCAGGCTCAGACTAGCACAGTCTGCCTTGAGAGCCAACACAGCAGCACCATCTATCTACATCACAAGAGCAGCTGAGCACAGAGTACTTAATCCAGAATCACCCAACGTGCTAATTACTCGCCTTGTTGCTATGACAAAATAGCTGACCAAAGCGACTTAAGGAAGGGAGGGTTTATTCGGATCCTGCTTACTCACTCTTTGACAGTGAAAGAAGTCCTGTTCAGTTCTCTTCTTTCCTTCAGTCGGCCACCAGAGCCCAGGGAATGGTGCTGCCCACATTTAGGATGGATCCTCCCAGCTCAATTAACCTAATCTAAATAATCCCTCACAGACATTTGTTTCCATAGTGATTCTAAATTTTATCAAGTTGACAGTCAAGATTAGCCACCACAGTTGTTTGGTTTTGTTTTGTTTTGGGTTTTTGGTTTTGTTTAGTTTTGGTTTTAAAAAAGATTTATTTATTTAGTTTACAGTGTTCTGTCTGCATGTGTGCCTGCAGGCCAGAAGAGGGCACCAGATTTCATTACAGATGGTTGTGAGCCACCATGTGGTTGCTGGGAATTGAACTCACGACCTCTGGAAGAACAATCAGTGCTCTTAACCTCTGAGCCATCTCTCCAGGCCCTTGTTTTGTTTTTGAGATAGGGTTTCTCTGTGTAGCCCTGGCTATCCTGGAACTCACTTTGTGGACCAGGCTGGCCTCAAACTCACAAAGATCCGCCTGCCTCTGCCTCCCAAGTGCTGGGATTAAAGGCGTGCACCACCACACCCAGCCCCAGTTGAGGTTTTAAAACACTAAGCCTTGCCCCAGGCAGGTATAGGCAAAACCTCTGGAGTTTAGGTGCTTTTAGTAAACTACCCGGGACAGTCTAAAAGGCAGTCAGATTCAAGCCTCCAACATGAAGTTGGGACCATCCTCAGGTGTCAGTCATGAAGAAAAAGCAGGTCCTGAGATGGGAGTATGACTAAGCATGACAATGCATGCCTGTAATCCCAGAACTCAGGAAGCTGGGGTAGGATTGTGAGTTCAACACAAGCCTTGGATAGAACGCAATACTCTAAGGAGAGAGAGGAAGAGAGAGAGACCTATTGGCGCATAACAAGTGTGGTATCTGGAACAGCAAAGTGGAGGAGTGGTCGGGTGACGGCAAGATAGTGCGCATAGAACTTAGGTAGCGAATATGTCATTCATCATCGTTATTAGCCACCCTCATCATTACATGATGTCCTGATGATGATGCCTGTCACAAAAGCCAACACCTGGAGGTAAGTAGGGGGCAGGAGATAGCAATAGTGTGAGCAGGTGTTCTGATGCTAAACTGCTCCTAGATTCGGGAGCTCTAGGCATCTTCCAGATGAGAAGGGAGGTTCCATAGACCTCTGTGAAGGAAGACTCTCGGTCCATGGTGCTGAAAGAAGCGAATGTGCTTCAGGAAGGAAGCTGAGTCCCCTCGATAGGAAAGGCGGCCCATGCTTTATACCCTTTAGGCCCTTTTCCCTGTCCGGGGACTGGCCCCACATGTCCTGAGAAGGTCTGATCACCCAGTGAATGGAAACTTCGGCTGGTTCAGAGCCTCAGGCCTAATTTCTTCTCAACGGGAGGATCTAGCTTGTCTTAGCAGAAGCCATCGAGGAGAGCTGCTTACCAACTTGTTCCCCAAGTCTCCCTCCACCTGCTTTCTGAACAAACCAGGGCCACCTGCCATGGGTGAAGTAAGTACCCACAGTGGGCCGGCCCTCCCACATCAGACACTAAGTAAGAAAATGCACCACAGGGTTCCCTGCAAGTCAGTCTGATGGGGGCATTTTCCCAATTGAGGTTTCTTCTTCCCAAATGACTCTAGTTTATGTCAAGTTAACATAAAACTAGCCGGCAAATAGCTCCTTTGCATTTTGCAACATCCTTGGCACGCTCAGCTTCAGGAGAAACCCACAGCCTACAAGTCAAGGAGCAACAAGTAATGGAGCCTCACAAGCTGCCTCCCTCACTTGACGGTAGTCCCATCAGAGGAAGAGAGCACCTTCCTCATCCCAAGCACTAAGTCAAGAGGGACATGTAATTAGTGCTCAGTAGAATAGAATTTGTCAAAGTGACAGTCAAGGAACCTTTAGATCACACAGGCTGACCTCTCCCAAGGCAGGGCTATCCCTAAGCATCCCGATGCATCTGTTGATAGGTACTTGCTTAGCTCATGGGTAACCCGGACTTCTAGGGGCTGTCTAACCAGCAGAAAAAAAATCCCCCTCCCCAAGTCTCACTCATGAATCTGGGCACACAGAATAACTCAGCCTGCCTCCTAGGATAGCCTTTTGGATATTGTGAGATAGTCACTGTTTACCCAACTGTTTTTCCCTGGCCTGAACAGTGATGATCAGGCCACTGAGCACCACGGCCATGAGGCACTTGTCCTGCCCTTGGGAGTCAGGCCAGGCTGCGCTTACGTCTTGGTACAATTGGTCCGAAGTTCTGGAAAAGCATGATCTCAAGGCCAGGATGCAGCCAGCACTCAAGCTGGCATCACCAGTCCCAGTCACCTCTGGACTACAGGCGATAACGAGGTGTCAGTGTAGGTTCATCCATTGTAACAAATGTACCACTCTGTCAGCGGGACTGCTGAGACTGTGGGAGGCTGTTTGTACCTAAGGGCAGGGGGTCTCTGGGAAATCTCTCTGCCATTTAGCCTTACTGTGAACCTGAAATTACTCCAAAAAAATAAAGTCTGTTTTTGACAAGCCCCCAGTTCTCCCTCTCATCCTGCCAGATGAAATATTGTGGCCTGCAACTGCCTGACCAGGAGATGATTAGGGTGCAGGGGTGGGAAATTGTGTGTCTTCCCTGATGCTGATCAACCTACTCTTGTGCAGTGGGCACAGCCAAAGCAGCTGTTGTCATAGTCATGCCATGGAACATAGAAAGGCTCGATCCTGGTAACTGAGTTTCTGAGTAGATGGAGAGGAGATGAAAGGGGAAAAGATTGGGAGGAAGGGGAAGGGGGAGGGAAGGAAGAAGGAGAAAAGATCGGGAGGATGGATGGAGGAATGGATGGATGGATGGATGGATAGATGGATGGAAAT
This sequence comes from Ondatra zibethicus, assembly GCA_004026605.1. Classification (NCBI taxonomy): domain Eukaryota; kingdom Metazoa; phylum Chordata; class Mammalia; order Rodentia; family Cricetidae; genus Ondatra; species Ondatra zibethicus. The sequence continues at coordinate 73,433 of PVIU01009410.1, forward strand.
GTAGATGGGAGGTGAGGAAGGGAAGGGGGTAGAAGGACGGGTGGGATGGAGACAGGGATGAATAGAATGGGTGAGTAAATGGATGGGTAGAGAGGAAGGAAGAAACAATGGATTGGATGAGTGAGTGGGTGGATAAGTAGATAGGGAGAAAAAATGGTGGGTCGGTGGACAGGCAGATGTTTAGACTTTTGAGGCTTTATATGAACCCGCTCTAACCTGGTCTCCCTACCCTTATAGTAGGATCCCCTAACCCCAGAATATGGTGGTTTTTGTGGGACTCTGCTACATGTTATCTCAATGATCGGGGCAGAACTTCAGCCTGTTGCCATTTTTTTGGACTATGATTCTATCATCAGTTCTGATCATCACAGACACCTCCTGTGTGTGTACGTGAGATGTACTGAAAGGAAGGGGACAGAGCCCTATGTCCAAGTGTCAACTGTGTGGACCTGTGTGGCCAGCTGTCCTTGAGATTTATGTCAACAAGTTGCTAGGATGAATAAAGATGGTTCAGAGTTAGCTATTTGGTGATCCAATAAGAGTGGTACCCACCACAGGCTGCTGCTGTATGGAGCAAACGGAAACAACTTCCTTGTCAAGCACTCAGCATATATTCCTGGACAGATGGGTTGCTCAGTTAGGTTTAGCTGAGAGGATAAATTTCTTACTATAACTTTTAGTATATGTATCAGAATTGGTCATGAAAACGTCAGCTGTCAGAACATGTCAAATCATAGCTAAGATGCCAGCTCTGCACCGTACAAGCCGTGGTGACCACCACCCTCTTAGTATTTTCCTCCCCACTCTGCCTCATCCCAACTTAAGGCTGGATGTGGTAGCTGACAGAGGTAGCCTTAGCTAGGATCCCTATACTGGTTTATCTTCATTAGTGGGGAGTTGGGACCAACTGCAGGAACAAAAGACGGTGCTTACTTCAGAGCAAAGACTTCTGGGTTCTGCCCCCTGCAAAGTTTCATCTGTAGAAAGAGGGGCCCGGAGCTGTAGCTCATGATGGAGCTCTTGCCTTGCATTCAGAAGGCCTTGGGTTGATTCTCAGCCCTGCAAAATAATTAATTACAAAAAGAAATAGAAATATCCTAGGGGAAGTAAGAGACTAGGTCTCAGCTTTGGTATGTTTTACTTATCAGGACTTTGTGTATGAGTTAGTCACTTTTAATTTTTAAGCTTCCTCATTTGAAAGGGTAAAATGCTTAGACTGTCAAGATTCAGCTTTACACACACACACACGCACACACACACACACACACACACACACACACACACACACACACAGTCAGCTCCCCATCAAGACAGAAGCTCACACACACCGCACCTACAGGCAAGACCCTCATTTGGAGCCATGAAGTGTACCTTTCCTTTCCTTGATAGTTTTCAAAGATTTATTTTAGTTGTTGTTAGTAGTAGTAGTAGTGTGTGTGTGATACACATATGTCATATGTGCATTGCTGTGGCATGTGTGTAGAGGTCAGTGGACAGTCTGCAGGAGTCAGTTCTCTTCTGGTGCTTGTTTCCTCATTGTGTATTATTCTGTTGTGTGTGGGGGCCACAGTGTATTTATTCTGTGGACAGGGATCACCTGTTTGACATGATTACACATCCAGTTGCTACCCACATCGTATGAAACTGTGGGACCCATCACAGTTGTGTCTGTGGGCACCTGCCTGAGAATAGATTAGAGACAGACGTACAGCCTGGTTTGTTTAAGCAGAACCCTTGCCAGCAGTGTGTGAGTGCCGGTGGCCCTACTGCCTTGCTGCCATCTCTCCTTCTACTTTCAGTCATCCTAGCAAGGACCTAATGGTGTCTTACTGTGGCTTTAACGTGCATTTTCCTGATAACTAGTGACGTTTTGATTGTTTTTTTTTTCATGACGATAAATGATTTGATCTTTTGAAAGGGTTCTACAAAAATAAAGTAAAAGAGTTTGGCAACCACCTGTAATCCCAGTGCCTCAGAGGCAGAGACAGGAGACAGCATCCTTGGGGACTGCTGCCCAGACAGTCTGGCCACATCAGTGAGCTCAACATTCAGTAAGAGACCCTGTCTCACAACCTAAGGGAGAGAGTGACAGAGGAAGGTGGATCCAACATCCACCTCTGGCCTGAGAGCACATGTGCACACACAACTTCACGCACACATGAACACGAGTTTGGAAGCCTACTGGTACATGTTTCCCAGAAGGAGAACTGATGTCTGCCCATCCAGGTAAACTGGAGTCTTCTTAGGACAAGTCCCTACTAGGAGACTTAGGAAGTCAGAAGAGGATGGAGAGAGCCAGGATGCGGGGAGGGCCTGTCCAAGAGCAGCAGGGAAACACCAGCAGTAAAGAGCATGACAGCTGGGTGGCTGGCTGGCTTGAGGTGTTAAGGTTGCCGCTTTGACTGCCCAGTAGAATTTCTTAGAAACTTTCTCTGTCCCCACCCTCATACCCCTCCCATGGTTGACTCCTGAATAACTCAGAATTGTAGTTTTTTGTTTGTTTGTTTGTTTGTTTGTTTGTTTTACTCTTTAGGAGCCTGCCACCCAGATCCCAAATAAATATATGGAGACTTATTCTTACCCATGAATGCCCAGTCTTAGCTTGGCTTGTTTCTAGCCAGCTTTTCTAACTTAAATTATCTTGTTTCTCTTAAACTACATTTTGCCTCTGGACCTTTTACCTTTTTTTATTCTATATTTCTTCCTTCCTTTCTCCCTCCCTTCCTTCCTCCCTTCCTTCCTTCCTTCCTTCCTTTCTTTCTCTCTTTCTTTCTCCGTGGCTGACTGTGTGGCTGCATGGCTGCGTGGCTGGGTGGCTGCATGGCTGGGTGGCTGGGTGGCTGGGTGACTGGGTGACTGGGTGGCTGGGTGGCTGGGTGGCTGGGTGGCTGCGTGGCTGGGTGGCTGGGTGGCTGCGTGGCTGGGTGGCTGGGTGGCTGGCCCCTGGCATCCTTCTCTCTTCTTCTCCTTTTCTCACTCCTCCCCCTTGTCCCTAGATTTCTCCTCCTATTTGTTCTCTCTGCATCCAGTCTCGCCTATCCTTTCTCCTGCCTAGCTATTGGCTCTTTATT